>JAQGAY010001893.1:0-12372 GCA_034698085.1 Polydesmus angustus
TTGTGATAACAACACCTGAGCGTGTGTGACCGCAGGGGAGCGCTTGCATCATTGATTTGATTATGAAGCGATTATTGAAGTGTGAATGAAACAATTGCTAGGTAATGGCATAGCTCTTCAAGATAATAGAATGATGATGGTCAGTGCTTCATTTGTAGAAAGCACTCTGTGATGATGCTGCGAGGGTTTTGATGCAGCGTCTCCGGCGACTATACATCTTGGCCGACGCAAACGACGGTGGACAATGAGAAATCAACTCGAGTAAGAGAAAAGAAAGAAATAATAATAAAAAAAGCTAGATTCAAGTGAAATTCCAAAGAAAATTCACTTCCCCAACACGCCATCTTTATTCGCCTGGGGCACATTATTTAGGACACTAAATGTTTGAAATATGCGCTCCAGGTCAAGTCACTACGGAAAAACGCTACAACTTTGTTTTCAACGAATTTAATTTATACAAATTCAATTAATAAATATGTTTATCAATCGTTTAATTAAATAAACTTTTCCAGAAAAATTATATTCGATTAATTAATTGTCAATTACTGTACTTCTACAAACTTTTCTAAAAGGACCCAAGATAACATATTTACTAGAGTAGAGACAATATATGTCCGCAAACCGAACTTTTCTTAAAAGATTTTTGAAGAAATAAAGCTACTCCAAAGAATTGTGTTTCATACTTAAAAATGTATCATTTTTTTAAGTGTACATGTACACGTACTCAATCCCTTTAAGAATTAATCTTTTTCCGCAGAAAACTTTGTAAAGTAAAAAATGTCAATTTAATAATACGGAATATCGCAAATTTCCCTAAAAACTACTCAAATTCAAACTAAATGTGAAAATAAAATACAAAAAAAACCTAAACAGTAGACTCGATGTATTTTAAATCAAAAACAAAAATGTAGCCTACTTAATTAAAGTAAAGATGGAAAAAAATCCCTTTTTAATATGAAGTTAATTTCTGTAGCAAAATGACCCGTTTTTGTCTCCTATTGCTTTATAAAGACCTAATTTCTAAAACCCTATCAAATTTCGAACGTCTATTGTGTCTTTTAAAAATATTTACTCAAAAAATCAATGCGAGGTAAGTGATAACCTAGATTGGAGCTCTGAAGGAGGAGGCATCATTCTTCTTCACATTTTCATTCAACCGCACGAGCACGTGCGAATTTCATCAAATTAATCAACTAAACTTTTAGAAAATCAAACTTATTTATTTCACTTTAGAAAAGTTTAGCGAAATGCGAAACTTAGTCAAATAAGAACGGGCGAGTTCTGAAATGCAAGTACACGTCACTTACGATATATAATCATATTTCAAGATTTCTTAAATAATTTTGGCGGGAAAATAAGATTGTTGGCCTTATTCGATAATATATTAGTTTTTTTTTTTTAAATTTATAAATGGAAATACAATTGTAATTCGCGACAAATCTATTCACTTTGGAATAAAGTACGCTCACTTTACCACATACATTAGAAATTTGAATGACATTAGCGTGTGGCCCTTAAGCGAAACAGCTTCATTTTTTTTTCTTTCTCTCTCTTCTAAATTCTACACAACTTCTATTGATTATTCGTCACATTAAAATTCACCAAAATCTTTTTTCTTGTTTTTCTAAAAAGCTAACTTCTCAATTTTATTTAAATGATAAAAATTATAATTTATTTTAAAGGAAAACAGAAAGCAAAAAAAAAAAAAAAAAATGCGGACAGAAATATGTATTCCACTTCCTTTCTTCGACTGATTGAGATCTAACACCAGGTCGTCCAACATGAACGACTCAATGACACTACCAGCAGGATACAAATCCTATGCTCTCAATTCATACCAATATTTCAATAACAAATTTTGTTCAGAATTAAAAACTTAATTCAACTTCAAACTTTTTTTTAAACTTGAATAAATTTACCTAACTAAATCTACAAATTTTCGAAATTAGTCAATTTTTTCAAAAAAAAAAATTTAAATTATTGAGATGAAACTACCCGCATTATAAATGTAAACAAATTCAAAAACTATTTTAAAATTCAACAAACTTTTTTTTTAACAAAAAATAACAAGATTTATTTATTTATATTTAAAATAATATAACCTATTCCAAGCCTATGCAAGTAATAGCCCTTCGATTCAACACTTTAGGTCAATACAGTCATACTTTCAGCTATTCCTATATAAAAAAATGGAAGTTAAAAGCGCTTTCAAAATTCTCGAGAATATAATTATGTAATAAACCAATTCAAATTCCAGTTACAATAAAAACAATTCCAAATGCAATTCGTGTTATGTTAAAAAAAATAAAACGATAAAGTAATTAAGAATATAAATAAGTAATGAATGAAATGTTTGACCTCGATACTTAATGCGAACAACCAAAATAAAAGGGCCCTTTGAGGTCAACATCGTGCTTATGCTAGATGGATCAGTCCCACTCCTTTATTTTTCTTTCTCGCGCTTTTTTTTTTTTAAGGGAGATTGGCGAGCGGAAACGGTTCGAGGAAAGGAATGTCATTCATCTTAACTTGATGATGACTAGCTGGAAGACTATTCATACGGTACATGTGGTATTTGGAATTATTTTGCCGCGCCCGTTTTCTTCAGAGATGACATTTTCCGTAGAATTGATCGTGGAGTCGACCCTGTTTTTAACTTTTGTACGACCGCCGAAACAACTTGCCTTAAATACTCACCCGCAAACTTCAAACGGTTGTGGCCATTTTACTTTGAATCGGTCTTAACAAAGGAAAGGGCCCTATTTAAGCCTTTTCGAGAAACAAATTAAAAATGTGAAAAAAATCGCCTTCATTTTTAATCGCACGGGTGAATACGAAAATGACAAATTAAAATCTTCGATAATTAACTACTTTTCCCATTCAAAAAATTCGGTTATTTGTATCCACATAATGCAAACAGAGTTTTGAAGGGTGGATCTCGAAAATGGCGCCTTTCCTATCTACGTCTCATTGGTCACGACATTCAACTACTATTAAGTTAGACTTGAATTTCGCTCTTATTGTTTTCTCATTTAATATTGTGCATCGATAATATCAACGTATCAAGGTCTAACGCCTAAAGTTCGACAATTAACAAAGGTTTTCAACTTACCTAGGAAAGAAATAGAGCAAAAATTTGCAAGCACGCTGTTTTGACGATGGAAGCAGCACACAACGCGCGCGCGTACTCAGGCTCAGGTACACTCGTCCTCCACAATATCCATAATGGACAAAATTCGCTATTTACTCACGGCGCATGCGTACATTTCATTTATTTTCAAGGCGAAGTAGAAAAAAAAAATTCCCGCGCTTTTTTCGTAGTACGCTACAATGATGATTGATAAAAATGAAATATTTCTACAACAAAAAATTAAAAGAATTTAAAAATGTCCCAATTTATGTAAATAAATGAATCGTAACAATAGATAACAACCAAACACGATTAAGAAGTTAAATTTACATTACATAACACAACATTGTTAAATTATAATATTTGCATTATGATAATAATTATGCGTAATAATAACCAAATAAGCTGTAATTCCACAGCTGATATGTGAAACAATTATTTCAAGCAAATGAAAATGAATGTAAAGGCTAAAATTCAATAATTATACTGCAAGTTGGGATTATTTAAAAGTAATACTTCCAATTTTATTTATTAACTTAGGTCATTGTAGATATTTTAATAACCTTTACAACGAGTATATTTTCCAATTTAAAAGTCTTTGATTCAAATTAGCAACTTCTGAATTAACATATAAAAGATAAGCGTTTAAAGTATAAAAACCTTTCTTCGCAAAAGGGTGATAGAAATTTTAATCCCCTAACTATTCAAAAGCTGAACCCTCTGGGGATTGAAGTTTTATGAAAGGGTAGTATGAATAGCTACGATGACACATATTCATAAAACAAAACAATTGGAAGCATTATTTTCTAAAAGGTCGTAGTGAATTATTACCGTAGATCGCTCTCCAAACTGAACTTAATACGCTATTTAGTAACTAACGACTTATTCTGCACACAACGTGAGTAAGCATTTAGCTGATTATGGAATGACTTCCATGATAGGTGTAATAAGATCCATCTCCGCACAACGCTCAAAATATCATTTTTCAAAAACCCGTTCAATCAATTCAAGAAAACCATGATTATATTGTAAAAAAAAAATCCTTCTTCTATTTCTCAGCTGAAAACAGCAATCACGTAATTTCAGTTCGTTCATTGATTTTACTTCTACACATTGGGCACAGTTCTAACTGAAGTGCGCACTGAGCACAGAAACCGCTAAAAAAATAAGATTCAAAATATAAATTATAACAACAAATAATTAAATAGTTCAAGTATACTTATGTCCACATGGCTCTAATCGAACAGTAGCTTTTTTGTCAAAACATAAAGTGCAAGAATCTTCTTTAACAGGTGTCTGCCATAAAGATTGAAGTTTTAAATGCCTATCAATTCATAGTAAAGTAAGTTTAAATGTCACAAACTTAATCCGATAAACAAACAAACAAAAAAAAATACAAGATAAAAACATGCTAAAATCTCACCTTGGAAGAATTAATTTTTCTTCATTAGATAATATGGCACTATCGTTAAAATTTGAAAAAGTTCTATCTTTAGGAGGAAACTTAAATGGTTTTCTGCCAAAGTTAAATTCGCATTGTTGAAACGACATAAAACTAGCTGCAGCAAAAAACCCCATACTAAAACCAAACATTGTTATAGAAGTGATCACTAAAATTATTAAATTACACAAAACACTTCTTACGTAGCATTTTGGAACACATCTGTGTATACTTGATTTAAAGGTTCACCGTTTAAATAAAAACAAATTTGTTTTACTTCCAAGTCCAAAAGTGTTCCGAGTACATCACCTGGCCTCCAACATTTATGTAAATGAGGTTTACTACCCGCGTTAAACCAAATCAACTGCCTACAGCCATCGTAGGCAAGTGAAAATTCGTCGTCACCAATTCCATAGCCTTCCTGTTTGAAATTAAAATCAATTACAATAATTAATAATAATTGATCAACAAAAAATGTCCTAACAATAACATAAATAAATAAGGTTGCTTACATGATTTAAAAATTTACTATTTTTTGTGGCCCATCCGATTTGCATTACTCCAGAACTAATAATGGTGACCTCGTAATACCACACTCCAGAATCAACTGGAAATGTGCACCGTACACTTTCAAAAGAAGATGCGTCACACCTAGCATGAAGACCGTCTGGGGAGATCTTTAAATATTCACTTACATCATTGCTATTTAACATGGCATTCAAATTTGTGCGATCTGTAAATTTATACGTCAAAATTCGATCCTGTAAAAATGGAAAAAAATTATCTTTTGAATCATTAATTAATTACAATAGCACTTAATAACAAAATGATTACCTCTTTTATAACTATTTCAAAACAAAATAGATAAAAAAATATTTATCAATTAGTACAATTCAAATTGCCAAAAAAAGAAATTTCAGTACTGACTTACATAAATTATCTAAACACCACTGGGCACAAAATGCAACTTGCTTCTTAGTATAATCAAGATCATTTAGCCATGTTTCTAAAATTTCCAAATGTTGATGATCGACCTTGGCCATAAATCTGTTTATTGTGAGCTTATTTTCACCTAGTCAATAAACATTCATAAATTAGACATTAGATTTCAATAGACTCAATATTGACCTATTACTAGTTTGAGCAAATTTTTCCAGTGCCAACAATGCGAACAAAATGACAGCAGGATCCCGATCAGTTGCCTAGAATTAATAATTATTTGTCAAATTAAGTTAACTACAGTATTCAAAAAGTAAAATAACTGAACATTTTAATCTAATTACCAAATTTGAAAACAGATATTCTAAAGTATTTTGAGACAATAAAGCAATACTTCCAGGCCCTTTAAATTAATATACCGTTAGCTTAAATCAACTGAATAGAATCAAATAACAGTAAAATACCTGCCATCTTTTCAGCAATACACCCTAAAACTACGCACATGTTTCGATGCCACGTAGGACTTCTCTCACCTAATTTAACTAGTTCTGTACTTAATTGACACATTTCAACTAATTGAGTAACACACTCCTGCAATATTTGTATTATATTAGAGTATTTTATTATTTTCATAAACGGTATTCAAGGTTTACTTTAGTGGGTAGAGGACAATCGTCAAGTAAAAACGTTATCACAGCAGGTCCTAAAGGATCATCCATCGGGATGATATGAACCATAGAGTTAACCACAGCCAACCAGCCATCCTCGCGATCAGCAATTGTGTGCAATTTTTGAAGAGAAAGTGGTGCAGCTTGATCGCTAGAAATTATAATTATGTACCGTAAATATTATGTTAAAGCAATTCAAACAAAAGTTTTTGACAAATACTTACTTATCTACTAATGTTCTAATAATGGTTAAAGTATCGAGTACTAATGAATCAATGTCATAATAATGTTGGCCAACGTACGCAGATCGACTGATTAGAGTAGACCTATTTCGATGGTCTTGTTGATGATGATGATGGTGATTGGCGTTATCAACTTGCGAAACATTTCGATTTTGATCGGCAGTGTTTCTTCGTCGTAAATTTCGACGTGGCCGGTCTTTGCTTATGCACGAACCCATAATAAAAACCGCAAATCCACGTGAGCTTTTCATTCATTCATAATTATTATGGAAGATTTAACTCTTGCAATTTTTCAAAATCATGTTGGCGAATGACTTGTTCAACGAGCTTAAAATTGTTAACCGAAGACCTTAAAATATTCTATCAAACGATTCTCAGAAAAAGCCGCTAAATCTTGAATAACTTACCAAATGTTCACATCAAGATTTCTTTGATTTTAGCATTGTAGCAATTTGTAAAAGTGTATTTCGTTTGAACATCTAAAACACAAAAATAGATAAGATAGCTGATAAATCTCAAGAACAAAACCATGGTTAATAAATACTTAATCAAATTATGAAACAATTTCTAAAAAAAAATAACATTTTACCAATTTGGATGAGCAAACATACCTTAATTAATTGACAAATTAGACGACGATATTTCCATCTATTAAGCTTCTCTAATTCGATGACCTTCACATTTTTAATGAGTATCAATTTAAGAAGTACTCTAATCTTATGTAAAATGCATTAATTATTACAAATTTTCTTGAATCAATTATTGCTATTATTTTCACGTCCACCACGATTCGCCGATTTGCAAGATGTGACTATACCGATAGTATTGAACGTAACTATCGAACGATAAAATTAATCACCGTGAATCATAACAACATGATCACAACGAGAACCTTCACAACACACAAACCAATAATTTTAAAAAAATTACTGTACACATGTAAACAGAACTTCTATCAGTTTTTTTTAATATATAATTAATCAATTAATATGGTGGTACAAATGTATTTACACTATAAAAATCGAGAAATTTAATGAGACAAAAAAAAACAAATTTTAAAATCGTTTTAATGAAAATTAAATTTTACAAAAAACAGCAAACACAATGTTATTAAAAAAGAAACACTAATAACCTTATTTGGCTATCAGGATTTGGGCAAAAGTAACTGTGGAGTCATACAATTACCATCTGGGTATCTGTCCTGGAACCATTTAACAAGTTCAGGATCCATTATTCTAACTCCGTCTAATTGATTGCCTAAGGTAATCCTTAAATAGATATTATATACACTTAATAAATAAATTCTTAATTAAAATTTGATTGTCAGCTTTTATACCAATTTGGTTGGATATTGTGCGGCCGTCCAAAAAGTTCTATTTTTCTAGTTCCCGGAGACAATCTTTCAATAATCCCATATATTTCGTCTGGTTTGTGGCTAGTTGCCCTAACTTCCGCTACAATTACATCGCAATCTAGCCCTCTATTGAAAGAAGCCCCATTCCCCTTCATCCCAACCTATTTAAATTAAAATAAATTTCAACATTAAATAAAATGAAACAAAATGATAATTGAACTTACCAAACAATGCTCTTTTCCGTGATTTAGCCAATGCCCAGTTCGACCAGTTCTTATAATTCGCTGTAACTGATTGGTTTTCACCCAAATTAGCTCATCACATCTTTCATAACCCCATAATTTCAAACATTCTCGACCTAATTCCATGGCTCTGTAATTAAATACATCAAGTTTCATTGTAAGTAATGCTTGAAATTTGATACGGATCAAGTTGTGTACCTTCCTGTAACCCACAAAAAAATTAATCCTTCATCTTGTAATGCTGGAATATTTAATTGTCTCATTTCATTGTCTGACATAGTACCGTATGGCAATTCCATATGAATGTCCCAAGGCGGATCAGCCATCACAACAGCAAATTTCCCCAAAATAGTCATGTCAAAATACCTCAGATCACATTGAACCCACTAAAGATAAATTTTATCTTTAAATTTTCGCTGTTCATATTAATATAATACGCCTAAAAATGGTACCTGCTGAGGAAAAAGAGTAGACACAGGATTACTTTCAGGAATATTGGCCACATTTTCTTTATCGTCAGCAGTTTTTGGCTTCTCTGGAGTTGAAGTCATAGTCGAATTATCAACTTCATAATGAACATACTAAAAACCAAAATAGTTTAAAATTTAATATTTATTACAAGCGATTAATTAATTAATAATTTTACCTTGCATGTATCCATATGAAAACACGTATTGAGGAAAGAACAGTCACCAAGTGAATCTAAATATTTTCAAAATAACTACTGTAATTAGTACGTTCAATTACACAATGACATGCGTACCATCAGTGTGTTTTTGAATAATTTTCTTAAAGTGTAGCCGGCGACAAGCTTCGTGAGAACCACTCAATTTTATACATTCATCTTTAGTTCCGTGCGGACAAAATTCCCTCACTTGGGCACCTGCATAATTAATGAAATAATAAATTAAAATTCTATAAAATTTTAGTTGACAGGATTAGAATTATTACCTCCTTGAGAACGAAATCGTTCAACCAACGATCGTTCTTTTGCCGTAGGCTTACTCAAAAGTTCTAAAATTTCTTCTCCCATTTTTTTACTTTCCTTTTCTCTGGTTGAGGGTAATGACAATAAGCTCTTTAAGGAAAATAATATCAATTTTTGATTCAAAAGAATGCCGTAATAACATTAAAAAGGAAACAAAATCTAAAATAATTACTTCTATACTTTCAGAACCTTTTGAAGCTTTGGAAAGGGAGTCTGGCGTATTGATACCATCACTTTTAGAAGTAAATAAAAATCGAAAATTATAGTTCTTCCAGAATAGTAAATTAGCCTAAATGTAACAATTACCCGCTAGATGTTTTTAAATCTTTCAACGACTTATCAGAAGCAGCATCCAGTTCATTTGCCACCACAATTAACTACAACATTCTGCATTAATTAAAATATTCCTTATTAACTAAAACTGAATACTTTAGTATGCTCCGCTCCAGTAATTACTAAACATGGCTTTCCGTCAGCTGTAAAACCTTCATTGATGCTAATTAAATCTTGCGCCGCAAATTTTTGCAGTAAATTTTCAATCATTAAATGAGTAATTTCTCTTTGGTCAATAGCTTTGCTGACAGAAGTCATTAAAGCTCTAGAGTCAATAGGTAAATTAAGAGACAATTCACAAAGTGATTGCAAAAGTTTCCTTTCAACAATTTGATCAATGATTATGTTTTGCTCTTTGGCAACTTCTTTCGCGGCGTTCTTAGTTTCCACATCATCCGTATTTTGTTCATTTACTGCTGGACGGGGACTTGCGTCAGTTTGAAAGTCACTACGTTTGTTGATAACGTTAGACACTCCTGTCAGCGAATTCGATGTTGATGCTGATGAAATATTCGCATTATTGGAAGATTGACTAATTGCACCAGGAGTAGTTAAATCTATAATATTAATCATATACTTTTGTAATTGCTTTATTTGAGAAGTTTTAGCTTAATTACCTGCGGTCAGACTTTGAACAATTTCTTCGCGTTCCTTCTTGCGCTTGTTGAATTTTTCCCGTATACTGCTTTGCCGCTTCTTAAAAGCTTGAATGTCGTTCCAAGTGTCAGACATAATTTTATACTGTCTTAAGCAGTCATCCGTTTTAATAACTTACTAATAAGCTAATACAAACTATCAAAGTTTAAAAATTTAAATAGTTTTTGACTTTTTGTTAATCCAAAATAATCAACTCAAAAAAGCAGATCAAACCTACCGGTAGCTGGGATGAACTTTATTTGTTTGCGAATTGAACAGGTCTGTCTGCTCACAACAAGGGCAAATCAAAACATTACAGGATAACAATATTTCAGTTGGCCCTTGGCACTTGCTTTTGGTGGAATACCGATTCCGACCGTGGCGGGCCACTCAAAATAAAAAGTTAAATGGTGAAATCAAATTAAATTACATTTTTTAAATTAAATTGAATTGTTTTAAAAAAAATTAAATTAGAGTACGGTTTCCATTTTAGGGTGACAGTGTAAAATATAGTTTGCTGCGGTTGAAAATTTTGTCCCGTGGGTTCGCAAAATTATTATTTAAAAAAAATCAAATCGAATAGCTTTAAAAATTGAATAAAATCAAATTACATTTAAAAACAAAAAAGTTAAGTCCAATATTATTACTGTACTGCAATAATTAAAAAAAAAATAAGTCAGTGGTAGCCCTCCTGGTCCTAAAAGAATAAATTAATTTAATACCCTGCAGCTTGCGAAACGAGATATTTTTTTAATAATACGACAAATTTAACCCGTTTATTGACAAAATAATAAAAATTTTAACAATTAATTGTCGCCCCTTTTTTGTGGCGCCCGGGTACAACTGTCCCCGACTATCTTTTACTAATTTGTTCCAAAATGCGTTATAAATTAAAAACTTCCAACATTATAATCATAGCAAAATTTTATTTTAAAATAATATCGATTGAAAAAATCCCGTCCAAATTCAAAATTTTAATTTTTACTTTACAAGTTACAATTATGTTTACATCGTCTAATATTATGTACCAGTAGATCGAAAAACACAAATCTTAATTAACAATAATCTTTTTTTTTTCAGTTTTAACCCAAAAATCTCCATAAGACAAATTAAGCGCATCATTAAATTATGTATTTAACTTTACACCTCGTCAATACAGTAGTCATGAACTTCAACTGTAAAAATCTGCTGGTCATCATAAAATTTCCACAGTTGAAGTTAAAAGTCGAGGAGCACAGCCTAAAAACTACAAAAAGTTTTAATACAACATTGGAAAACCTTCTCTTCGACTTTATCGATTAATCGAGCTAATTACAAAAATAAGTTTTGGGTTCTAATTTACTTTTTCATATAGTATCTTCAATTCAGTAAACAAAAAAAGTCTTAAAAATTGAATAATATATACGACATTTAGAAATAACTTCTAAAAATTGTACAATCAAAATTTGATACAGCAAATATATTGCACAAAACAAAACTGATTTAAAAGATTCTTGATGAGAACTAATATTAATAATTATCAACATAATTAAACGTATATTTTTCTTAATTCAAAAGTCGAGTTGTTATAAACATACTCAAAATTTATAATCGTAATCAATATACTGTACTTATAATTACAACTACAAATAGTCGGACGTTAAAAGTATTAATGAACTTTTAAGTATACACAAAACATTGCGAATATTCAACTTCGTATCGCCGACCATTAATAGAAAGATTTTCTTAAAAAAATAGCAACAAAAAAAAAACAAAAGCTATATTAAATATTTTCAATTTATATATATCATTGTCTGTTCTGAAATTCCATCAAATAAACTAAATAATAATAAAAAAAAAACAATGTGCCAGCAAATAGAAAATTCATGATCGCCCTCACCTTCGTCACGTCTTTATGGCCAATTGATTCGGGAGTGCTGGCGTTATTGTCGTTGTAGATATATAGTACATATATTTATGATTAAATTTAGTTAAAAGATGGTTGGTGTTGCGATAATATTAAATGCTGAACTTCATTTGACTGAAGCGTAAGAGTTAGCGCCTGGATGCGAGGCAACCCACGCTGTGAAAACGTCTCTAATAAAATTCATTGGTTAGAAACTGATTTTAAGATAAATAATTAATATAATCACCTGCAGTGATCAACGACACAATCGTTGCTACAGTATTCATTATCCCATTCTGTGCTTTCGACGGCAGGGTTTCCGCATCCGTTTCTAAGACAGGTTCCTGATCCTAATTGATCAAAAGTAATCAGCTGTTGTGGTTCACCGCCATCAACATTTTGGACCATATTTAAGTTACCCTAAAAACAAAAATAACGTTATTTTAAAAACTTGAATAACAAAATAGTCTTGTTCAAACAAAGTAAAACTATAAATATGTGAGTACATGTAATT
>JAQGAY010001894.1:0-12371 GCA_034698085.1 Polydesmus angustus
TCGCAGATAAAAATTAAACTCGACTTTAGTTACGAGTTTTTGCCTCCTCGTGAATCTGATAAATTATCTAAATTGAATCTTAGTTTTACGTAGATTATTTATTATTTTTATTAAATGGGGTTTTTTTAATCGTTAAGTATTTGAAATTATTCAAGGAAATTAAGTAATGATTCATCATCGATATATTAAATCAGATTACCTTTTAATATTTAAATGTTTTTTTTTCTTCATCGCGTGTGATTTGAATTATGAATTTTCTATTAATAATATTGTAAGTCGTCATTTGATCTATAATTTAATACTTAATGCGCTGAATCTCATTTTTTTTTCTTTTTCACTCGTCATGGTTTGAATTCGGTTAGCTACACTTAATTGGGTTATGTAGTCAAAGATACTGCGATGTATTGACAAAATAGCATAATATGAATGGATGAATTTTTGGTAGTTTGGTTGAAGGCGACGCTTTTTGCGTCGTAGTTCACTGTCCTATCTGGTGAATTATCACTAATTGGTGAGCGTGACTTTCATCTGTCGTTCGTGGGATTATTGCTTGATCTATTTCAATATATTTTTTTCTTCTTCTTATAACACAAATAAGAACGTTGAGCTTATAGTTCCATTTCCATCTTAGCTTTTTAAAAATAAAAAAAAAATAGAATGCAATATAGTTTGCATGGTAAACTGTTTTCTTTAAATTACATTAATTAAATTTAGTTACGAAAATAAAATTGTGAAGTTTTCTACCTGTACTTTTTTGTATTTGTTACATGACATGTTGCTTTCTTATTTTTTTTACAATTTCATTGGAAAGGTTAGGTGTGGAAAAAGCTTATCTTATGAGGTTATAATTAAACGCAGACACTTTGATTTTGATGCTACTGCATTTTTAATCTCGTAATTACGCAAATTTATTTAATTCTTAGGCTGTTAGGTGTATAGTACATAGTTTATGCGTAATATTAACTGAAATATTATTTGAAACATTTGTGGTACCCCAAATTGAAATGCATTTTTTAAAAATCCTTTGATTGGTCGATTTTAAATCTGTTTGTAAAAGCATTTTCCGCAATGTTTCTGTGATCCACCCTTGAAATTGGTTTTTTTTTTGTGCGTGATTTTCTTTAACTAGATTATTTTAAGATATATGTTCGAATCTTATAGCGATGGGATTTCCAGCTGAAAAATTAGAAGGCGTATATAGAAATCACATCGATGATGTATACCGGTAATATTGATCTCCATCTCTGTTTTATCTGTTTTAAATACTTAATTTTATTTTATTTTTTGAATTTGCATTTAGGTTTATGGAAGCTAAACATAAAGATCATTATAAAATCTATAATTTGTAATTAATGATGAAATTTGAAGTGACTTTAACTGGCTAATTTATAAATTTTTAACATCAGGTGTTCGGAAAGGCAATATGATGCCTCTAAATTTCACAACAGAGTGGCTCAATTCCCGTTTGAAGATCACAATCCACCACGGTTGGAACTCGTTCAACCTTTTTGTGAAGATGTTGATAAATGGTTACTGGAAGATGAAAGAAATGTTGCTGCCGTTCACTGCAAAGCAGGAAAAGTAAGATTTCATACAAACATTTCTAAGAAGTCTGTTAACTGCGTGATTCTATCTGTATAGGGTAGAACTGGAGTAATGATCTGTGCTTATCTTCTGCATAAAAGAATTTGTCAATCTGCGAACGATGCGTTAAATTTTTATGGACAAGCCCGAACACGTGATATGAAGGTAATATGGAATTGAGAAATTTTAATATTAGAAAATTTAGAAGAAAGGGTTTTTTTTAATTAGGGAGTGACGATACCCAGCCAGAGGCGGTACGTGGAGTATTATGGTGAACTAGTCAATGAAAATTTTCAGTACAAACCTGCCACTTTATTATTAAGAGCAATTGAGATTGGACCTATCCCAACATTTAATGGAGGAACTTATTGTAAATAGTGATACCGTTTAAGACCGCTTTAAGTGGTGGATAAATTGATATTTTATTTTTTTAAGCTCCTTATTTTGTGATTAGTCTTTGGAAAGTAAAGGTCTACACTTCTCAAGTATATGAAGTTAAGAAAGGCGGGAAATCCTCGATATTACATATGCCAATCAGTCATCCGTTTCCTCTTTGCGGTGATATTAAAGTTGAGTTTTTTAGTAAGCCCAAAATGATGAAAAAGGTAAATTTATTATAAAACTTTATCATGGAATAAAATGTCAGTTTTTTTTGTTTACCGTAAAAGGAAAAAATGTTTCAAATTTGGTTTAATACGTTCTTCGTTAAAGAAGAATCGCCTTCTCTGGAATATGGCGATAAAGAACGGACAAATGGGTTTGCAGAAGGTGCAAATCAACAATCAACAAATACACATCATGCACACCTTCATGACCGTTCTATGTCCAATCCTGAAAACTGCTGTAGGCCAGGAAACTTAACCACTTTTAAAGAGCGAATAGGAAGGTTAATTGAAAATCTTTGATGGAATTTTTTAACATACTGTAATTTCTTCAAAGAGAGGTAGTCAATATGATTTTTAATTTTTTTACGTAGCTGTCAATCCTTGGAAAGTTGTGATGGCGAAGAAAAAGGATATATTTTAAAACTGGATAAAGATGAATTAGATAAAGCCCATAAGGATAAGCAGCACAAGTTTTTTAGTCCGGATTTTAAAGCAAGTTATTTTTTAAACAAAACACAAATGTATTGCAAAATTTTAAAGGAGTGTTGTTTAGGTGAAGCTGTATTTTACCAAAGGTGACGTAGAAGTTCAAACTCCGCTACAGAATTCGTGTGGGTTGGGCATTCCAGTGAGCGATTCTTGTAATCCAGAAGTATGTAGTGACAATGAAGTTCCAGAAGAAACTGATACTGAAACGGAGGACGAAGACTGGGAAGGTTATGAAACTACCAGTGTTTAACTTTTCTAGAATTACACTTTTCACATACATTTATATTTTCTCATTTGAACGAATTTTATCTGCAACTCTTGATTTTTACATCGATTAACATCTGTCTTGCATCATAATCTGCAAACACATTTCTTCTTTTTTTATTTATTTTTTTTTTCAGTTTAAGTTAGATAAGAGATATTAAGCTTTTGTTTAGTTGCGCTTTTGTACAATTTTTTTTTTTGTTGAAAAACTCGTAAGGAACAATGGACCATACCGAACCGTCCAAATATTAAACTTAGAGAAATGGGAATCACTTAACTGGAATTCAAGTAACCATAACATCAATTCTCTTTGACTATTATACAGTTATTGCGTTCATCTTAGTGTAGAAGATAGTGTGAGATTTATTCAGTTTAGAAATTATTATTCATTCTTCATTAATGTTATTTCGATATTGTTTACGCAATGTTGTTTTTTTTAAACGATATTGTGATGAGTAGCACGAAATTGTGAGAATTTTATATAAAATTTGAAAATTGAATATATTTTTAGCGAAATTCTCATTAGGCGTCTGATTTGATTGTGCTAATATTATTAAGAATTTTCTATTTTTTTACAATAGTTATTGATGAGCATTTGTCTTAACAAGATAAAAGCGAATTACTAAGTAGATTATATTGTTTTGTTATCATGTTATGTTTGAAAATTAGAGAGTGTTATACTCGTACATTTAAGCAATGTGCATACATTAGGTTAACATTTTTGAAATGGTAAACTTTAAATTGTAGTTAAAAATTAATTTTTGGTTTTTTTTAAATTGAAAATATTAGCAGGGATTAATAACATTTATACCAAGAAGTACGTAAAAGATTTAATGTTTTTTACTAAAGTTAATTGATATTCCCCAAGTACAAACTATATAGAAACAAGCTTATTGCTTATATATTATTGTCTCTCATTAATCGTGGTAATTGTATTTTAAGAGACATTTACTGTGTAGATAAACTCTTAATTCATCATACAGTATATATTTATTTATGAACTTTTCTTCTATATTGGTTGAAAGATGCTTGACTTTAAATATTTTATTGAGTTAAAAGAAACCTACTATAGTTATTTGCAGTGCAAAACAATCCAGAGTAGGCTTTATTCTATTTTGAAGAGTAGCAAGTTTAAAAAGTTTATTTATATGCGATAACTATTTAATTAATTAAAATATGGTAAATTGAAATTATTGAGTAGCAAGAATATTAAATATCGAAGATTAAAAGCATTATGCTGTAGCATAATTATTTCTGGTACTGTATTTGGCTACTCATAAATTACTGTACTGTATTTATTATCATATTATTTAAAGGCCATTTTGATTATATGGTAATTATATACAGCACCGCTAGGTTAAAAATGCAGTACGCAAAATTCCTCATTAATTAATTCAAGGTTGAATATTATACTAAATGGTATATTTTTTAAGTTATCTTGTCCATTAGTTAATTAACTTGGGTAATTTTAAATTTATCATCTAAAGTCAAGAATTTTGATTCAGTGTTTGTACATGTTTCCCGATATAACGATTTTGTTTGTAATATTAATTAGTTGAGTGTAATTTTTAAGAAGAAACAGGGTTACCGGTGTGTGATTGAAGGAAGTGAGCCAGTACTTCCTAATTATGAAGGATTAGTAGTTTTCTTATTAGCAGCCTACCCTTTAAAACCTGTACGGAGTAGTAAAATAAAAATTATATTATATAGGCTTATTGATTCGTTTTCCGTTAAAACTATTTTGAGGTCACTTAACTTTAGATTTTTCGTAGAACGCGGTTGTAAATTTCACATAGCGGTTGAACGAAAGCGACGTTCTCTTTCGGTTTAAAGTTTGGAGTTTTAGTGTTGTATTTTGTAAATAGATATTGTACAGTAAATCATAATTTGTTTTTCTATTATACACGATTTTGTTCTTCGATTCTAAGCGCTCAGTCTGTTATTTAGGTTTTGTGACTACTGTATAATTATATACATTTAATTTAATTTGTAATACTAGTTAGGTTTTTTAAAAAAAAGTTATTTTCAATTACGTAATTCGACTTCTCCATACTATACATACTTTTTATTTAATTTGAGTTAGATATCTTTTTAACTTGGAGCTGATAACAACATAAATTTTATTTGTTGAACAACTCTTATATTATTTCTCTTAAATATTCGATTGTTTTGGATGGATACTATGACGATACAAGTAAAACAATATATTATACAGTATAATATATATTTTAATTTTAAAGAAAGTCGTTGCCATCCATATTTCGATTATAAAATTAATATGTAATCTCGATCTTCATTAGTTGACATAAGAATTTTAATATTTTGTTCGTTTTATGTTTCAGGCGAATCCACATACTTATGAGATGCCTTCAGAGCATGTTTCAACCATCGGCTTTTAGGTTTTATAAGATTAATTAGGCTTCGTTTATATAATTCTGTCTGTGACAAAAAGTTACTCAGCCAAACGTACATACAATTATTTGCATGATTTTTATTTTTAAGTACCTTTTTTTTTTGGTTTAAATTTATTCGCTCCTGGTGGACAAACTAATAGTACGGTGTATTTATATATTATTATTTTTTATTATTATTATCAGATTCATTTTTGTAAATACTGTACTATTTCATACGAATTATTCATATTCTATCCCTGTTAAGCATCTCGGTTATTGTAACATTATTTTTAAGTATCGGTATTACGTTTTCATCACATTTTAGTATTTAACTGCGGTTTCAATTATCAAAAGCGATCAAGTTCATCAAATTGAATTACAGTACTTGATGTTATTGAATTCATTTTCATTGTAATTTAGATTTTCTCTGCATGCCAAATCTTCATTTCCCAACCCCTGTTTATTTTTATTATAGTTATTCATATTGTTAGTTGGATGTAAAATATTTTGATCTCATACCCCCGTGCACCAAAGTAGTCATTCACTTTTTTAATTAGAAGCCTACCTAGTTTTCATTAAAAGTAGTATTTATAACTTATTTTTAACTTGTTTGTGTTATTTTTTTAGAATTAAAATCTTGTGTTTTAAGTTGTAGACGCAGATATTACTACTCACGCTTTTGCTTTAAACACTGGCTGCTGCTGTTTCTCATTATAGATTTCATGCAATTTATTTTTAAAAAAAGCTCCTAATCTTTTATTTGTATAAATAGGGTCTTCTTATAGCAAACTTTCTTTTAAATAGGTATTAAGACGGCCTAACACCAATTAACCTAAATCTTATTATCTATAACTTCAACGAAACTATTTTTTTTTTAATTATTAATTTAAATTTTAGAAGATGAGATAAGATCATGTCTATGTATTCTGTCTGACTAATAATTTTGGCACACTCTCCATTTCAGACCGAAGTCAACTCCTGAAATAATGACGACTTCCAAACCACTTGGACTATGTTAACTGTGTTTAGCATCCTGCTGGACGGAATATGCTATTGGAAACACGATGCCAAAATAAAGATCTTCAACACTGGACGGTATATTTCTAACCATAACATACATATTATATCAATATGTTGTGTTTTATACTAAGTGTATTGTATTTTTAAACTGGGTTGATGGAAATGAAAATTTGTGATAAACGAAAAATCTCTGAAAGTATCGATGAATATCAGAGAATTGTAATACGGTTAAGTTATAAAGAAAAACAAACGTAATTATACTGGTTGTTTTTTTTTTCTTGGGTATTTTTTATTTGTGAAAATGAGACTCGAGTTTTGTATCTACAAAACTAAAGTAAATGTATTTAATGTTATTACTTAAAAAGTGGCTATAGTAGCCTATATTGAAATAGTATTATAAGCAATGATCGTCGAAATTAATTTGAATTATTTCGTTCTCAAACCAAGTGTCCTTCATTATACGGTATCGGTATAATATCCTTTAACCCTCCTGGTTGTCTTTCATGATGTAAAGATTTTATTAAATCAATTGCCAATCTTTGTAAATAAAATTCATAAACAGTGTAGTAACACTGGATGTGATTGATTTTGACAAATTTTTTTTTGTCATGATATTGATGGGAAATTTATAAATTTAATGTTTAGGTGAAAAATTGCAAATGGATGGTAAGTAAATATTTTTTTTTTATTTATTATAAAACAGGTGCAAAAATAATTTTGTGTGTTTTAGGCTACATAAAGATTCAATTTCCTTCATTATTAATAATTTATTAGGCCTACGTGTTTTTATTTTAAAAGAAATTGTTGCTAATTAAATTTTAAAACCTTGGATATTTTATCAACAAAGTTTTGCTAACAGTGATAAAATAACAATTATGACAGTATTTTGTTAACTTAACATTTCATTAAAATTTAGTATCTAAAATGGAATTGAAATTTGAAAGGAAATCAAGGTCATGTCTCAAAAAGTGTAATTTTGGTAAACATCGGTAGATGGCGCTACCGATCGTAAGGTTGCGTTTACAACTTGGTCGGAAGAAAAGCACTCCGTATTGCAAAAGCAAACTAATTAAGTTCTATATTATTAACTACTGTATTTTAATTAAATTTATATAGCTATACCTAAAGCGCTAATTAATATAATTTTTAAAAACAGCTAAACCTAATCGTTTATATTTCTGTACAAAATTTAAGGGAAAAGAACTGCATCATCTATATGACGTTTTTCCACATTTGTTACGGAACGACTAGCCTCGCGAATAATTATTTTTGCCATGCAAGGCTGCGCACGATTTGCTGACGTCAGCCAATGAATTCATCATGAAAAGGTGAAGATATCGGTTTTAGTATTAAAAATTCCAAGATTTTTATGTTGAAATACGTGAACATTGTAAATATTAATTGATGGTGATCGATTTGTTGTGTGAAACGGTTAGCTAAAGCTCGGTACACTTCAATTAGGTGAGTACATTATTATCTATGTTTCTTTGATTTGAAAAAAGAAAAAAAAAATGATCACCTCTACTGTAACAGTAGTCGAGTAGTGACATTTTTCTGTGGCGTGACATTATGCAGCTAATAATATTATAATATTGTAAGCTTTCTACCTCCAAAATCGGGGATATCGATATTACGCTTTCCAAATTTAATCAAAATTTGATAGCATGATTTTTTTCCCCAATTAGAATAAGCAGATACTCGTAACTGTTAATAGAAAATAACAAAGGCTACTACGAAAACTGGATTTGTACATGCGGCAACGCAATGTCAGGTGTAATATTAATTTTGTTGGGGGGGAAGGTTGTTCTTCATGTTTCTACGCAAATGCACGGTGTAGGCTCCAATTTAATATATTACATGTATTTCGAAATATATTTTTGAAACTATGCGTTATTTTATTGTTGACGTTTTTTTTTTATACTTTAACTTGTTAGCGAGCAATAATTTTTCAACGAGTGAGTAGGTGTTTGATGCTATGAGAAAATGCTCCAACTCCTACGCACACATTTCGGGAGTTGCACGTTCAACACGGTCGTTACACGAGGAGTTAAAAGTGATCGTTAATGAATCGATAATACTTCGTTATGAATGTATGAAATTTTATTAAGGTCTTTAGTTGTTTGTATAGGCATTGCAGATACCGCTTGAAACACGCAAGCGCTTTGCCAAAAAGGAATGGGTTACCGATGTACGACGATAGGAGTCGTTACAAGTAGCTTCTTCTTCGTACACATCTACCAATTTTCACCATCCTACTACTCGTAATTTTATGAGAAAAGAAAATATAAAATTTTTTATTGAAAAATTTTATTTTTATATTGCTTGTATGCTTACTGCGACTTTTATTGTGTTGCTAAATTAAGTAGAGTGGAATTATTGTAAAGAAGAAAAAAAAAATAATTTTTAAGAGAAAAAAAACCTAGAAAACATTTTCCATTAATAAATTATTATGAAGATAATTTTAAAAGAAAATTTGGAAAGTAATTACGTAAGAATAGATTTAAAGATATAAAATCACAATTTATTATGAGAACTCTAGTAAACGATACATCATTCAAGATCTTAAAAGATAATGGATAAAAACATGAATAGATATTTACGAGTCTCGAACGCATTTTAATTCCTAAAATTTTTTATCTAAAAATAATAATTGCGAAAAAAAAAAAAAAACGTTGGAAAAAATTATGTAAAAGTGGGTTTTGCGTAGATAAATTGGAGACCTAGTTCGTTGCCCTTCTCCACAAAATCTTTTCATTGCTCTTAAAAGTAGCAGACTGAATCTCGTATCGATTATCTTTTCAAAAAGTCAGTTATTGGCAACTTCCTCTACTTTTTTTAATGAGGCGTATATGAAACTGATTACATGTATGCTTGCCACTAGCCCAATAAACCTAAGAAGAAAAAAAAATATATTGGGGGAAACACATTTTTCTCGTTTGAGTTTAATTTATTTCAACTAGTCTCGATGTATTGCAATCCAGAGCAATGTATTGTGACGTTGTACATAAGCTTACATGTAACATAGGTAGAAGGAAGCCAATGTGGAGGAAGCAGGTAACTGACTATTGTTCCGTAAACAGGTACATGTATTATGTATACACTTTAAGAGCAGATGAGTCATGTTTAGGAACATCGAACAGAATAAACGAATGACTAGCTCAGCACACTGTCATGTAAATGAAAGTGGTCGACAGCAGGTACTGTTTACTTTTTATTCTACGGAAAACGATGACTCAGTTTATTTTTTAGAAAAAAAATTAAAAAAAAAAAAGAGAAATAATTTTTTTGTGATTTTCTGTCTATTGATTATTAAAGGCAAGGATAATAATACATTATTACAGTATCTACTTTTGAAAAGCGTGAGTAACCAGTTATTTATAATAATAATAATAATCGTATTTCTTAAAAGTTTACGGTTTCTAATTAAGGAATGCTTGAATTTAATTGAGTTATCATTTCAGTGACGTGGGCAGATGATATGCGATGATAATCATTAATTTGTTAATCTTGCACGCTGCGGTATCTGTAAGCTTTGCCGAACGTGATTGACGTTTATTTGTTTATTGTATCAACCCTAATGAGTGTTTTTATTGATATTCTATACCTGCTTTGAACGTATATTCTGAACACTAATAATTAATTAAAGGATGGTGGCATCTTAAATTAGCTACTTTAGACGTTAATTGGTAAGTTTATTTTAATCTTGGATTTAGCGAATAATTAAGCAACTGCACTTTTTTTACTGTAGCTACCGCTGGCATTACATTTTAGAATAGTACTGTGCTTCAGCATTTTCTATTTTTCAAAGAGAAGCAAATTTTATTAGCTTGGGGATTTAATTACTGTACAGTACTTAATTTACTCGTAATTTTATAGATAATTTATTTTTTCTTAAGTTTAAGCCAGTGGTCTCCAACCTTTTGTGGTCGAGGATCACTTTTTATAGGAAATTTGCTCTTAGATTTACGTTCCAAAGTTAATTTTTTTTTTTTTACAAAAAAACTATACAGTACAGTACTCTATTATCCGTTTTAATGAAAATTTTTTTTAGACATGGGTCATATTCAAAGTGTCGGTCAGCTTATGGTAACTTCATTGAGTTCGCTGACACTTTGAAAATGAGTCATTCAATTTAGGAAACAAGTGAAACTCAATGTGAGCTTAATATTTCGAATACCGGTAGCTCAAAATTTATTCAAAAGTTGCGGCTAGTGTGGCCAATTGCATTGGCGTTGAGTTCAAAAAGAATTTTACCACTACGATGGTCGGTGACGATGGTATTAGTGCGAGACCATTGTCACGCACCAAATAAAAACGATTTTTAATTTCTGGCTAACCCTTGTAAAATCAAAATGTAGCTTATAACTGATAAAATGAAATTGTGACGAAAATTATAGCAAATATTTACTTTCATTTGCGTTATCATTGACGATATATTTTTTCCCCCTCCCACCTCATTGTTTTTGGAGGAAAATGAAAGAAATAATGATAGTAAGCCATCGCCTTGAATAAAGTAAAAAAAGCATAATTATTAAACAACGCACTTTGTTTGATTTATAAATAAAAAAGCTGATTGAGCAGTTGGTGGCTATTTATTACGGAATTTACGATTTTTATTTAGCGACGAAAAAAAAAATGTAATTTAAAGCTGTAATTTAAAACTGATTTAGAACAAAAACGGCTAATGATGTCAAATATTTGTTTAGGCGACGTGGTGCCGACGTTTGAAACAGTTTTATGATAATTTTTTCGCTCGTAACTAAAAAAAAATGTCTTTTTATTTCGTGCCAAGTTTACACGACGATATTGATGCGCGACATACAGTTTTTGCATTTTAAACTGCAGCTTAATCGTGCAGTGTACGTTTTGCAAATCTCGAGCTTCGTTTGACTTTTTTCTTGGCCTTTAATCTTAAACTTTAATCACTAGTTTTTTTTTTTTCTTGTTCTTCTAATTATAATTCTAATATTTTGTTGCCACCCACTGGTCTACTTTTTAATTTTAATTTTACATTTGATTTCAGTCGGTTGGTTACGTGATTGACCCATATTGTCGCTACCAAGAAAAAGATCATAAAAGTTAAAACAGATAGCAAAAAAAAAAATTCTTCTTAAAATATTTTAAATCTAAATTTAGCTAAGGAATACAATAAGAAATCAGCGGCTGCGAAATATTCTACAATAACTGAAGCTAGACAATGGCAGGGGAGAACATTATATTAATCGATATCGTGGACTGAAAAGTTTTTATGTAATTAAAAGATGTCGTATATTTCCGAAATGTTATTAGTATGTTACTTTCAAGGTTTATACAGAGAAAGTTGATTGCAAAAGTCGATAGCTTATTAGAGAATTGTATAGCCTGAAAGAAATAGGAGGGTTTTTTTGTGTCTGGTATTTATTTTTTAAATAAAGGATCATGGAGACTGTTTATAAAGAGGATTTTTAACGTGTATTGACAAAAACATTTTTTTCTGAAAAAGAAAAGTTATCCGCAACTCGTTGTCGTAGGTCTAGAAAACCATCCGCAGGTGAAATCGATCGGGGAAAAAGCTACTGGAAGAGGGTAAATTTATAACTGAGAGGCTTTGGTTCACCTAGTAACTATACTTTTCACCTTATTTATCGTTGCCTACCAACAATGGAGCTTTAACGTGCATGTAATAGCCGTTGAAAGATGGAGAAATGGTATATTTCTTAGGTTGAAGATTGTCATACACTAGCTGTTTTGATTTATGGCATAAATGTAATAGACTTGAGTTTGTCGTTTGCAGGGTTGCCAGTTCACTTGGTGGGGTAAACATTGAACGCGCTCGTTCGAGAGAAGTCGTAAACGTTTTGCGTCTTGAGATTGGTTAATAGAAATTTAAGCCGTGACCTTTCTGCCAACAATATTATACGCTTTCAACTACCTTAGCAAACCTCTGATGTAAGCTTGCGGTAACGGGAAGGGAATGTTATTTTAAATAGGGCTCGAGCGTTTCTAGGAAAATCTCAAATTTTGTGGATTTTTTTTT
>JAQGAY010001895.1:0-12370 GCA_034698085.1 Polydesmus angustus
CAGCGTCGTAAATAAAAAAAGCCGTTATAGCAAAACGCCGTATATCAAGGCGCCGTATATCGAGGTATTGGTGTATATAGATTTTGCGATTTACTTTGCGTTTTTGCGATTATTTTCTTACTGCATTTGTTTACTTCCCACTCAACCTTTTATTTGGTCCTACAGTGTAATTAATCTACCTCAGGTAACTAAAATAAATAAATAATTTAGACATAAAACTATACAATGCATGTACTGCAATAAATTGTACTGTATTTTTTTTTAAGCAAATACATTAGAGAGCGTCGCTATTTCAGACGTCAAAATTCCGGAGCGTCGATATCCCGAATTCAATAAAAACCGGATTATCGACGATTCGAATCACTACTCGTGACTACTGCTGCTCAAAAGTTCACAAAACTTAATCATTTTTTTAAAAAAAAAGGCTCAAAAACTGTTTTATTTACCATAGATTTCACTTCCGTAACCACCAGAGAAAATTGTGGAAGATTTTAGCAAGTTTTTTTAAACATTGATGACGTCAACTGACCCTTTTACCATACCGGAAGTTATTTCACTAAGGAGTATTAATTTTAAAAATACGGACAAATCGATAATCCGGATAGGGTCTGGTTTTAATTAGCCCGGAATATCGACGCTCCACTTCCGTTTTCGCCTTACGGGACTCCTTTTGAGAAACACGGTTTTAAACAACGGCTTTTAAATTCCGGATAAAACGAGATTTACCGCTCTAAGCTAACTAAGCAACGCAGTCGTTCGCGTGAACCAGACGGCGATGAAAACAATGCGCGCATCCTCTTCCCACCCCCTGCTTCTTATACTTTTAATCTCCATCTCCTGGCGAATAAAATGTACTCGCGTGCTGATGCGCGTGTGTTCGGCTGGCTCAACATTTGCGCGAGTGAGTCGAGTGCGGTTAGGAAGTGCGGGGGAGGAGTGGATGGGAGCGAGAGAGTGGATTGAGGGTTAAACATTTTTAGTTATGAACTAACAGAATCAACTGGCGGAGAGATTAGAAATTAGTTTAGTGACTTTTCGTCTGCAACTTTGAATGGATAAAGCGTAAGGAATAAGGATGGTAAAATGAGAGATGGATGATATCATATGAGGAGGATGGTGGCAGAATCACTTCGCTCTCTCTACATAATTTATGGATAAATCCAATTAAACTAGCGTCGTATCAATTTAAGTTTGCTTTTTTTTCTTTTCTTTTCTTTTTGCAATAAAAAGCGTTGAAGTCAATTTTGATTGAAATCTCGCTTATTTCACGCGGAGTGTACGAGCGAAGGTTGGCGGGTGGGAAGGAAAGGGTAGACGAGAAGATGAAGGAGAGATAAAGAGACTAAAAATGGCTCATCGTCGACAATAATTCGATTTGTAGTTTCGAGATTCGAAGGAAAAATATGCAACAGATTCCCCCCAATCTCTTCGTTAGATTTATGTGTAACTGTTCCTCGTCGAACGCGATTAATTACTTCTGGGAAATTTTCGCGCGAAAGGAATGAGTGGGGGAGAATATCGTAATGGCAATTAATAGGATTCTTAATTACTGCCCACGACGCCCGTCTGACAGTGCATTTTATTTAAATATTTTTTTCCTCTTTTTTTTCTTACTTCAGTTATGGTAGTTGCAAAAATGTTTTAATTCAGAAATTGCGTTACAATTTTCATTTGATTAAGTGCATCTTGTTTACATAATTATTAGCTAACTAAAATGAAACGTTTAAAGTACGGTACTGTATTTTGACAGTTTTTTTTTTTTTTTTTCGTTTGGTTTCGTTTTTAAACAAAGCAATTTTGTGGAGGAATATAACCCAACAACATTAAGCTCCAATCTATGACAAGATAAGCCGTATTTATTACATCCGGTGGTCTCTTAATCATTGAAATTGTCGATTCCTCCCGAAATCACAATTTATTTGTTGCGTGTATTTTTTTTTTTTTTTAATAAATTATCAGTCGTTTTAAAAATGTGTAAGCTTTTTTGAACAAAATGTTGTTACTTGCGTACGGAATACTGACTGAAAATAAAGTCAAACTGGCAATATGGAAATTCAGCGTTGTACTGAATTTTTTAAAAATTAAAGTGAGGGTCTCGCGGGAATAACCAGACAACTTCATTTTTGTGAATTTTGGTAAACTAAAAAAAAAAAAAAAAAGTTTTGAAAGAACATTTAAATTTTGGAGCTGCTTGGTTTATGCACAAAATTGGGGTAAAAATGCTTCTTTAATGGATCAATAAATGCAGCAAATATCAAATTATTGTGCAGATGGTTTATTAATAAAAATCGAAATAGAAGTCAAATTCACAAGCTCAATATTTTTATCTCCAATTTTAAGAATTATTCTCCTTGTATCTCGTCGTAAAATTGAGATTTGAGAAATTAAATTGTTTGGTTATTGCTCTTCACTTCTTTTTAAAGATTCAATAAATTTTGTTTATTTTATATTTTTACACAATAAAATACTTACAAATGTACAGTATACTATAATGTTTTTGCCTGCTGAAGTTGTTCATAACCCGTAATTAATTTTTAAGGGCCCAATTTAAAAATAACTTTTATTTATACAGTATTAATAAAAAAATTTTTTTTAAAGAATCTTTTTAACTAAGTAATGTGTTGATATAATAAAGAACAGTACATATATTCGCAAATACATGTACTTATTATTTTTTGTTAGTAACAACAACACGTTATAGTGTAAATCTTACAGTCAAATCAATTAATCGATATTTAATTTTCTTTTTTCGTCATCTTTTTGTCGCAAAATTGCGTCTGCACTTCGTTAATAATAATAATTAACGAGAGCAGAATTAATATTATTTATAAGGTATTTGTGATGTAATTCCAACTAATAATTCTAACAAAAAAAAAAGTTAACGATAGTTAGTTATTGGCAAGTAACGATGTAATAATCACCATCTGCTCATTAAGTCGCGCGTGCGCAAATCGAGTAAAACAAAAACCCAAAAAAAATAAAAAAGAGAGATAGATGTTGTTTAATAGCAGCAGCTTCGTTCAAGTATCGAATCGCATCGAAATCGAAGCCACTCTCGCTTTTTATTATTTTTACCACTATGTTTTTACTTAACGCGGGCTGGCTCTGTACAGTACTGTATTCGGTAGATCTCTTGTCAGCTGCTAAATTCCCTCGTCACTCCTACCCCTACCCCCTAAGCCCTCCTCCTTTTTATTCGCCTTCAATATAATAATAATACGAAAATGTGTGGAAGTCAATAATGATCTGACCTTGTTTTGCATCGCCGCTTCTACGAGCGCAGTATTATCGCTTTTTTTCTCGCTCTCCTTCTCTCTGTCTATCTGACAACTCTGTCGTCAACGTGTGTCTCGCAGCAACACGTCACACGTGCACTCGAATCGCTCGATAGAAAAATATTATACCGTACTGTACTGTTTAGTGTTTATAGAGAGAGAAACAAAAAAGAATAAGCAAAAAAAGAAAACAACAGGCGCCTGTGTTTATTTAAATGCGGTTGCGATGTCGTACGCGATTATTAATTGTTTGATAAAATTGTATAAATATTTCCCGGTGAAATCTGATCGATGATGAAAGAGGGAATGATGTGGGTGGTGAGGTAAGCACTTGACGTACTGTAGTTAGGTAGGAGATATCGATATTTCGATGTACCGACGGCTTTGTGTACAAGTAACACGCTCGATTCGTGTACACACACACAACTAAAAACATAATACACACACTTTGAAAATGTTTATTTAATCGAATCTTCAAGAAGCGATTAAATGGAGTGAAAAACGTGTGAAACACATATTGGCTAATGATCCCTGCGATTCGGTTCAAATAATTCTTACCGGACCTTCTGCTTGTAATTATTATTATGTTGCAAATAGAGTAATTTAATTTTTGGATATGTTTTGGTAAAAATTTCGCATCGCAACGATCATAATAATAATATTAGAATTATTATTATATTAATACAATACCATAAATCCCATGCAATATTCTTGAGTACGAAATATTTTGAGTATACATGTATTTTCTTTTAAAATAAATCAAATTCAGAACAACGTACAATGAAATCAATTACTGTGTTTCATAAAAATTACTGTAATGTGATTTCAAAATAAATATGAGATTTATTTTGGATTATTTTGTAATTTGTGAGATTTATTATCAAATTTTAGATAATACATTTTACAGTTTTACTTCAATGAAATTATTTAACGTGCTCGATGCAGCGGAATTGTAAATACAGTATTATTTTGACTTTTTCAAACTCCCGTCTTTTACTTTATTTCTGAATACAGTACTATAAGTTCAAGTGAAACGATTTTTATCAGTGTTTTCATTAAAAATAGTTTAATAATAATTTTATCGCTTTATATTTTGTTAAGTATTTATAAAACTTACTATCAGTTTTGAGTAGAATTTTAAGTAATAAAAAAAAATTACTTTCCCTCTAAGTTTGAGAGGTTTTTATTGTACTGTATTCGATTTTTAATAATGTTATACACGTGTATTAATTTTTGCATGGTTTGCTTTGAGGGAGAGAGTGGGAGGGGATTGATATTATGGACTTGGTCGGCTTTTGCTGGATGGTTATAAAAATATTTAATTTTGCTGCTTAAAGAGTGGAAAATTAAAGTTTCTATTACAAAAGATTTTTTTTTTCTGATTAAAACATTTTAACAATTTCACGGTCTGAAAAATTTACAACGTACGAAATAAATAATATAAAAGCAAAAAAGAATTAGAAAAATAAAACAATTTAATTCAAGGTTGAAAAACGTTTCGTTATTAATACTGTATATTTTTACCTACCGTACTATTTTTTCGATTGTATTCAAATGTTTGGCTTTCACCTTAAGTAGGGTGCAAAAAAAAATATATGAGCATGCATTTTGTTGTTGATATTTTGTTTAACCGCCTCGTTATTTAATTTAAGTCGAAAACGTGGAAAAATATGATAAATATTTTTAACCTTCCAAAAGAAACTTTTGCGATTATTTATTTGAGTATTTTTTTATAATCGCAAATTACTGTATTTTAAATCATTTTTAATGGTAAAAACAGTTTTAACTGTACTGTATAAGTTAAAAGTTTTACAAAATACAATAAAACTTTTGTCGAAAAAAAGTCGCTCAAGTAGTATTTGTATGGATTTATATTTAAATTAATTTTATAGTACTGTATTACAATCATGCACAACGTGAAAAAATACACAGATTATAATTTAACTAAACTTTCAACTACAAAAAAAATTCTTTACAGCAAGATAATTATGATCGGTATAACGAAATTTTTTTTAAAGTGAAATACATGACTTTGTACGGTACGGGTGAGTTTCTATATATATATATATTTTTTTTAAAGTTGTTTTAAATTGTACATAGTTTAAATAAACTTTTAGTCCAACAAAAAAAAAACCTTTATAGCGAAATATGATCAATACAACGAAAAATAATTTTAAAAGCAAAATAATATTTACTAAGACAAACTTTCAGAACTTTTTTTAATAAAGTACAGTACAGTGTTTTACTTTTTTTTAAAAAAAAGAAATATTTAAAAAAAATGTTATTTATATTTCCGTTAATTTTTCCTATTTTGACTATTTTTTTTTAGAATTTTCAAAAAAGGTATCCGTAAAAACATATTTTTTTTTTTAATATGTGAAAGGGTGTTTATTCGTTGATAATTATTTAATCTGGTGGTTAATCAATACATGTACACTGAGCGATGTTGACATAAAAAGATAAGGGGAGTGTTTGCGAGCCAACGGTTGAGCAACGAGTGTGATTTAACAAGATTTATTAAAGAATAACTTGCCTCGAAAATGAAGGAGCGTAATATGCTGCACAGTTGTTAGCCAAAAAGATTTAATAACGTCGAGTTCAACAAATTGTCGCTGATTCCATAAATCCGTATAACGCTGTTTCGGCCGCTCCCTCGACGCACGTACACTCTCTCTCACTTCGGTTCTCTTTCGGGGTTGGCGAGAAACCGATCGACGACCTTAGCCGAGGTAACCGAGATAACGCGGCGGACAAATCGTTACTCGACGCCCGCTTAACCCTTATTGCACTGTCGGCTACGGCGTTCGTCGCGCAACCGCAGCTTCAATTCAAAACACAGCACACAGACACCAAAATCACGAACTCACACAATCACTCGCAAATAGATTTTTCGAAGAATCGAATGATAAAAAGAAAAGAGCGAGAGCAAAAAAAAAAAAATCCGATGGAATTTCTCGCGAAAAGTAACGAAAATAGTTTATCGACGGTGATTTCAAAATTTCTCCCGTTAACGATACGATCGAATCCGGCGAAACACTCGACGATAGAAAAAAGAATTATTTTTTTTTTCTTTTTGAAATATTTATTAGTATTTGCAACAAAAAAAAAATTTATATATATATTATATAAATGTAAGTACACACAATAATTTGTCAAATCAATTGTAGAAGAACACGTTTATTATCTTAATAGTTGTTAAAAGAAGCAAAAAAAAAAAAAACCAGCAAATTAATTTGTATTCACTGATGATCTGTATTACTTTCCCCACTATTAACGCCCTCCCTCGTATTTTTTTTCCACTCGGTTTATGTTGCCGAAATGATGTAATTGAGATTAGTTTTCTCACTTACACTTTAGAGGTTGGTTTTCACGCGTGCGTACATCCGACGTTAAAAAGCGTCAACAAATTGAACGATCCATATGGCACACGTTGTTATATGTAGTGAGCGGCTGTAAGGAGCAGCGGTAAAGAGCGCGACGAGCGGGAGCTTGTAATGTAATGCTCTTGAATATAGCGGAGTTGTAGAGCTGAAGCGGAGCGTGAGGAACACCGCTCGCTGGCTTATTAGCGCTTTGTAAGCCGAGCGCCGCCTAAGCAAACGCGCTGGCTGCTTAGCTTAACGCGGCCGCTGAGGCAAGAGCGCCGCTTGACTAATCACACGTTTATCTCTCGCTCTTACCACGATGCTCTTACTTTGTAGTTAAGCGCTGGCGTATTTCGCTCTCTTTTCACCGTTCAACCTTACGCTTGCTTTTACGATGATATGACGGTGATCGACGATGATAATGCGGGACCGACTGCTCGCATATCGCTTGCCAACAGTTGCGGCTGATTTTTAAAGGACTCTCCCTCCCTCCTCTTCACCCTCGCGTCATCCATTTTCCAAACACGCAGCAATTTTCTTATCAATTCTTCGCTACTGGTACTACTGGGCTGGCAGCGGGCTTTGGTTGCTTTGGCTCGGAGTAGGGAACTCGGTGGTAGGTTAGCTTGTGCAATTATTGTGGCTCCATCAATAACCGCACATTTCACATCATCGCATGTTGCAGCGCAAATTAATGCTATTAATTCATCAAATTGAGGGGATTTAATAAATCTGCTTCCAAAATAATGATGTTTATTTTTTCTACATTTGCACAATTTGATAGGAACGCAGAAATGACGTCGATAAATAATTTAGTTTGACAAATTGATGAACATGCAAATAGCGGGGGGAATGAATTACCGGTATTGTAAAATACCGTTGGAAGAGAAAATTAATCGGTGATTTTTTTATTTTTTTTTTTTTTTGATTTATTTAACTGCTTGGGGTGTATTTTACTTTTCTTTAGAGTACAGTACAGTAGTTTAAACATTTAAGAAAATAAATAGTTTTTAAGGCAATAAAAGAAGCATTTAATTATTTGGATGTTTGAAAGTTGATACAGTAGGCCTACATGTACGGTAGTTATTTTTTATAACTACGAGGACATATCCGACGCCTCGGATATAACGACATTTTCCCCGTGACAATCGTATACAATAACATTAAATTAAAATCTGTTATTGCGACAAGAAAATCCATAGGCTTCGGTTATAGCGGCAAAAAATTAAAACACTACTTTGTTTACAAACTTTTTGCAATATTGGATTAAAATGTAACTTAGAAATAATAAATGAATGCTTATTATCGTAAAATTATTATACTGTACAGTATGCACGTGTATTATGTTAAGGTAGTACAGTATTGAAGAAATCCGACAGCTTTTACAAATTTACCAATCGATTATCGCTCTCAAATGTTGTACAAATTTTGGGTTATTTCAATGTAACGAAACTCGGATATAACTACTGTACAGTAAGTTACCTGCTGAATTTTTTTGAGAAAAGTGACAAATTTAGCAGTTTTTTGACAAACTAGTACAATTTTTTTTTTGTTTTCCTGGTGATGTTCCGGCTCACTTTTACATCTGAGTCCGAGTCGTAAACAACATATAATGAACTCGAGAAATGAGGCAAATGTTTTGCTGTACTGTATTGAAAACTTTTTAAAGAAATAATTGTTTAAAATTAGTACCGGTAATAATTTAACTGATTAAAATATAAACATTAATTAAACGTTTTTCGATGTATTATTTTATTATAACTTTTAAAAATAATTCTCAAGTTTCGGTGAGTTATTTTTTTGAAAGTTTCTAATAATTTTCACCGCAAGAATTTATTTTAAAGTTAAAAGTTATTATTGTTGATGGAAGTTTGCTATACTGTATTTAGTAAACAAATAAACATTAGCCGAGGCATTATTTGATGATTTTAAAGAGAAAACAGCAAGCATAGTTTAAAAATAATGTAAGGATTATTGTAGCCTACAATCTTCCAGGTTATTGCCCGTTTATAAACGCGCTTGTGTTTTATATTTTACTAACGATTCGGACACCTTTTAAAGTACTCTAACACTTTTTTCTATATTTTTAGATTATTAAAAGGATTTAACACTAATTCAGTTGAGTGCGCATTTTTGTGCACACGGTGTATAACCGAGTATGACCAAAATATTAAGAAGTAAAATATATCTTTGATTTATTTATTTTTTGATTTTTGATTTTTTTCCAATGTCAATTTTTCATACAATTTTTGGACTTCCATTAAAAAACTAAATTTTGAGGAAGTGAAATATTTTAATTTAGCCACATTTAAAAACTAATTAAAATATTTTTAGAAAACTTAGAAAATATTTTATTTGTCATCGTTTCTATTCGAGTTAAATATTTATTAAATTGCATGCATTTTGGGAAAAAAAGTTGTTAAATTAAAAAAAGATAGCGTTATGAAATTGCCATGCAATCTTTTTTTTTTTGTTTTTTGAAATGTAATTAATCAGTTTTTCCTTGAGATTAAAGTCAGAATGTCGATACTTAGGTCATTTCACTGTGGTGTACAACCCCATGGCGCACATTTTAGGTGAATAGCAAACGCTCAATACACGTGTGCTCTGTTGGAAAACTTAATTTAAATGGCTTTTAATTACGCTATTCTTAATTATTACGTTATTGTTGCTTTTATTACGTTATGAACGCGTGCTTTTGTTTTGGGGGCATTATATTAAAAGAATGCAATTTACATTTTTTATATCGTTAAAAAAAATTAAATTATGTTGACGATAATCGTCATAAATAAGTGTTGTAATTAGTGAATGTAACACGTGTTGAGAATTCTTTTCCCCTCTCGCTCGATAAACATCGATTTGATCATGAAATTTTAATCGCATTTTTCCATTATTATAAAAGTTGTAGATAATCGCGTTTATGATCGCTTTATTTTACCGGGGAAAGATTTTTAAAAATTTATTGTTTACATTAATTTGCTTTGTTATTCGGTTTTTTAATTAGTTAGATAATTGAATTTTAATTAGACAGAAAATTGAATTTAAAAAAAAAATTAGTAAAGTGTGTCAATTTTAAGTGTTTTTTTTTTTCTTTTCTTTTTTAAATAACCTCATTTAAATTTAATTACTATTTTTTTTCCTTATAAAAGTATTATTGGGTACGAAAGCACAATTATTACTAAAGTTTTTTTTATAAAAAGTTTTGATTTTTAATTGTAAAAAAAGAGTTTGTGAGATTTGGGTGTTATTTTTGTAGTGTGAAACGCGAAGGATTTGGTTGCGGTATGAGGGTCAGTATTACCTAATTATCGGATTTACAAAGAATGTCAAACGTTTTCGGTGTAAGTTCACGCTGTCCACCGCCTTTTCATATCAGACGATCATTATGTAGTTTAGATTGTGATCACCCGACATAATATTACGCTCCAAATGCACCCCACTTTTACTACGGTACAGTATTATCAGAGCGTTATATCTCCCTTTTTTTGTGTTTGTTTTCTATTGTTTCACAATTTAAATTCAAAAATTATGAAATGTGATTGAAATATGTAGATTAATAAAACTATAATACGTTTGCAGTTTTTAATATTTCATCGGAAATTAAAGGTTTATTTTATTTTTTATTTTGATATTCAATTCAATATTTTTTATACTTTTATAACGGTATATTAAAAAAAAACGTTTATGCGAGTTAATAATTATTAAGTTTAAAGCTTATTGTTTGGATTATACAGTATTAAAACACAATTTAAACATTTTTTTAATGTAATGAGGTAAACTGCTTTCTATTAGAAAAAAATTAAAAGAATTTGAATTTAATAATTCTTGAGAAGTATTTTTGTTTAAATTAAAATATAATTCCGATAATGATTAATAGCATTAAGTGTTTTGAATAATTATAATTTATCGTTTTCAATAGATTAAAAATAATGTTACAAATAAAACTATTCGATTTGAGTGACGTCGCGTAACGTCTTGCAGTAAAACTATAGTAACTACTGTATGGTAAAACCTGTGTATAACGAAAACGCGCGGTACCCACAACTTTTTTTTTTCGTTTTTACAGTTTTCTCTATATCCAAGACGTGAAATAATACTAATAAAAATAAAATTAAAAAAAAAACAAACATTAAAAACGCGAACAGTATAAGAGGGAAGACAACCTTTTTTCCCATTCTCCAATAACTTTCAACAACGTTTCGTATCGCCATAGATAATTATCAACCTTGTATTAGCCATAACTTCATAAATTAAAACAAGTAAATTAGTTGAACATAATTACGTATTACATTATCATTGTCCCTAAAATACCTTAATTTGTTATTGTGTATCGGATTCTATGGGGTATCTTGATAATCCAAAATTCCGAAAAATTAGTAAAATAAGTTTTTTTAATGAAAAATGAAGGCGGCTGTAGTTAAAATATGTATATCTTTTTTTTTAAAAAAAATAAACGAAACAAACATTCGTAGTATGAAATTTTGGAATGCAAATGTTCACGTGTACTTCAATGTTTGCATTTTTCAAAGCCATGTTTGCTCAAAACCTTTCCAAACTTCATTAACAAACTTTTTAATGAGCTGTATTTTTAATTAAACATAAACGACGTGGTTTTTCGGATTGGCGCCAACACGTGACTCTCTTTATTTTAGCAACGCCAAATGACGAGTAAGAGACGATGTTGAGGCGGCGACACCGTACTACTAAATGTTTTCAATGCGAGAAGTGTACATCAACCTTGATGATCACCAACCACTGTACGATACGTTTTTTTTTTTTTTTTTTTTTTTTTTTATTTTTATTCTTCTTTTCTTCCATCTGAGCAGCGAAAGAAGATCACCGTGTATAAGGGATGGGAGTGGGAGTTGACGGAAGGTGGATAAATACCACGCTTATATCGTTCGCAATACAAAATAAAAGAGATTTGAGTTGGGGAAAGATAGAAGGAGTGGGGGATGCGCCGTACAAGAAAAAAGATATAAAGTTGTATAGGAAGAAGATCGATTTTGCACACGCTCACCAAATCAATAGAGTTAAGCAGAGTCGGCTGGCTGCGTGCGCGTGTACGTGCGTGCGTGTTGAGCGCTCTTGTCCCTGGCTGGCTTATGCGCGCGCGCGCGTGCTCCGTGCGTTGTATCGCGTCGCATTCACTGACTTTGTAATGAAGTGAAAGTACATGTACTTCGCATTAGGATCGTGCCATTACTTTTCTAAACGTGTGGACTCACAAACGATACGGTTAGCAATTACGCATCTCCACGCCGACTACTCGCGCCCCGTCGCCCGGAATAGCTCGGGAATGCGGCGCAGGTTATAAATGCGATGTCGACGGTGTAAACTGGATGAGGGAAGTTGAAGAAGCAGGGAGGGGGCGGGGGGTACTTTGATAGGGAGAGGGGGGGGGGATGAGAAAGAAGAAGCTAAATATGCCGCTTTCTGCGAAATACACGTTGATATTCCACATAAGAGATTTTCAGCTGTTTGAAATGAGAAAAGATAGATTAAAGGGAGTGGGTGCTAAGTGAATAAAGAAAACTTAAGGGTGGTTAGGGAAAGGGCAAGGAGATAAAATTGCAAGTAAAAAGAAAAATCTTCACTTTCACTTTAATTTAAGGGGTCTTTTTTCCTGATTTTTTTAATAATTTGTTCATGTTATATCGTGTGTCCAAACAAGTCTGAAAGTTTTGAAATAGGAATAAATCAGTCAAAGTTTAATGAAAATGCAATAAT
>JAQGAY010001896.1:0-12370 GCA_034698085.1 Polydesmus angustus
AGTATTAGTTGCAAAAGAAAGAACGCTTAAAAATAAAATAAAAAATTTCACTTAAGCTATTTCTTATTGTATAAGAGGCTATTACGAATACAGTCTTAAATCATGCAAATAAAACAAGGCTATTGCAAAATGAAATTATTTTCCAAACTGCAGGAAATTTAAAGCGTAATATTATTCGCTTTCTACGAGAAGGTTGTATTTTACAGGGAAAAGCAAAGAAACCAGTTTCTAAACTTAGGCGTATACGACGGACTATAAATGTCAAGATGAAAGTGAATACCGTAGTAGATATCGTTAAATCTTAATGTAACTTATAATCCTAAATAAGATGCCACATACTGAGAAAATTACGGTTAGATTGACGTTAACAGCGTAGAGAGTAAAACGAGAAGCGTATAGTCAAAAAATGGTCGCACATTTAACTGAATTTAAATAAATTTCAAAACTTCTTTTTTTTTTTTTTTTTTTTTTAAAGGAAAAAAAAAATATAAGAGAAAAAATTTCGAAAATATGAGGGAAAAAAAAGTTTTTTTTTATAAAAAGGAAAAAACTTTTGTTAGGAAAAAAAAAATTAGTTCAAAAACTGAAGAGAAACCTTGATATTCCCATGCCTGCTCGGTTAAAATTCTCGGTTTTTTTCCTGACTTTTTAAAATGTTTGCAGTGAAACTTAACGATTATTCTCTTAAAACTCGGCTATTTTAAAGAAAAACCACGGTCATGTGAAAGTTTTTCAAGGAAATCTTAAGAAAAATAAAAAAAACCTTGAGTTTCAGACTCTAGAAAAATCCATTATTTCCATTTACAACCCCTTTCATTTTTTATTTTTTTTCCTTTTCACGTGATAATTCTAGTTTAAATCTTCGGCAAACATTTCATGCTCTGCTTTCATATTTCTTAAATTGTCGATAAATACCCAGGCACAATTTTCACGGGAACGAAAATAAGAATTCACTCACCGTTCCCAAATCACTTCACTTCGTCAAATGCAATTTCTGGCTCCAACCTCATTTCATTTTTTTTTTTTGTTTTTTTTTGATAACATACCTCGCTTAATAAAAAGAAACAAATTAAATGCTACGAGTGGATATCGTTATTGTCCTACGATCAATATTTGCAACTTACTTTTGGAAAACAAACACACGGAATACAATTTACATAGCAAACAAAAAAAAAAAATTAAATTTAGTCAAGGTTGAATTAAATAAATATAATATTAATATAAATTTAAAAAAAAATTATCGCTACCGTATGTGAAAAAAACCCCAAGCTTTAGCTGAAGAGTGAAACAAATTTTTAATGCATATGAAACAATTATGAACTAATTGCCACACAAGAGAAAATAATCAATTTTAAAAGAATTTTTAATTGCAAGTATATTTTAATTGCTAAAGCAAAAATTCATTCATGAATTAAGATTACAATAATTATGAAGGCCTTAAAGAGTTGCAAGTACTGAATGTGCACTTACTAGGCAGTGCTTGTACTAAGTCAACGCATTCACAAGCAATAAAATTTAAGTTCTGATTTAATCTAGTAGAAACATATATTTCCACACCTGATTTAGCAAATTTACGTACAAACAATACAACGTGAATCTAAATTACTAATTAGTAGTTTAGCCCTATTACGGCATATTAAACGGTGTGCCCTCTCCCAATAAGTAGGATTAAGTTGGGCACAATGAAACAGCAGGATTTGAAGTTTCGGAAGTTTGCTGTGTAGGTTTGTAGTTTTTAGTCTAGTTTAGATTGGTCTTTTTAATGTTTTTAATTAGAATATTTTTTGATTTGAAACTTGTAAGTCGTGTATAGGCTACCTATTTTTAACTGACGTATATATTATGAACTTATGATATCAATTATAATGTAGCCTATGTAGGCTATGCGTTGTGGTGCACTTAAATTTGTCTCATAAGAGGCGGCTAATACTGTAGATATTAAACAGTGAAATTTCCTAAATTCGTGAAAGTTGCATAGTAAGCCTATTTGTAGTTTAATTAGATACATCCTTTAATGTATGGTTGCTGTGTTTTCCTGAGGAATTAGTTTATAATTATGGGGGAAAAAATTTTTTTAGACTATTATTGTAAAATTTATTCTTATATAAGTTTGATAATTTTTTTAATGTTTTTTTTTTAAATCAAGCATTAAACTTGAAATTTACATCGAAATAAATGCATCTCTAAAATTTGTTGAAGGGTATTTAAAAAAAAAAAATAATAATCAAAAAATGTAGCCTATGTGAGGCACAATGAAACAAAACAATTAGAGTACAATACTGTTTTTATATTTTCGTAACAAGCATTATTCAAAATGTTATTTTTATTCTAGGTAATTTGAACTTGGAATTAAAAGAAAGGTAATCACATCAGTTTTCGATTTTTTATAATTTAAATGTCAATCATTTAAAGTTCAGTTGCAGATAGCCCAAAGTGCCACCATGCCATATATCATATATGCTACAAACATAGTTAATTAAAACTACCGGTAAGTTTTTATTTCACAATTAATGGGGGAAAATAGTGTGGTAAATGTCTCGTATACGACAATATGTTTTTACTTTAACCAATAAATAAATTTACTAGGAATAGAACAGAATAAAAAATTTAATTGACACTAAAAGTAAAACCTCACGTAAATAATTCCACAAGCTAGCCGTGTATAATATTTCCTGAATGAACTTAACGCTTTGATAAATGCTCAGACAAATGCATTTAAATAAAAAAACAAAACAATTTGAACCAAAACGTAACTAAAAATATCTTTAACATAAATTCATTTGAAGTTATTAAATTTTCAATTAAAATTCTAAAATATTTTATTGACCAAAAATAGATGACAGAATAGTTAAACACCCATAAATAAATTATCCTTTCCCCGAAAGAGGTTACTACACTTCCAGTGTCGTAACACAACAAAAAAAATATAATAATCTACTCACTGTTAGTCTACAACGATTCTTCGTCCGCGATACACGTGCAAGTCCAACGCCTTGGATGTCGCGTGTACATTCAATTACCTCAAACGATGCTATTGTTCATTTTATTTTCGTTTTTTTTTTATATCATTCAAGATATTTTCTTTTTTTAAACCGACAGGTAATTCCACGGCACCCGAACGATCGATCAATCAATCAATCACGCGGAGAAGAGCTGGCAATAAATTACCCAAGCATCTGGATTTCGGAAAAACAAGTTGAAGAGAGTGAATTGAAAATGAGAAAAGTCAAGAAAAACAAGCTTTAAACTGCGCAAACCGAAAACATTTTTTTTTTTGTCAATATGAAAAATGGCAAGATCTTACTAATTTGTTATCTAAATTCATTGTGTAAAGTTTAATAACATTTTCAGACCCCACCACTTGTTCGCGTGCAAAAAATGACAAACTTATAAGATGAAGAGAAAGAATAAAAAAATAAAAAAAAGTTAGTAATCAATTTCTATTCAAATATATTACTTACAAAAAGTCAAGTCAAAACAAACAACCGAGCTTAAATATACATTTTTTTTTTCTCCATGCTCTCTTATTTTTCTTCTTCTTCTTCTCCCGATGTTAAAAAGCTAATATCGAACGATGCGTACGATTGATTAATGATATAGCAAACGCATCTTTATTTTTATTTACTTATAATAGCGCTATACACTTCTAATATAATCGACGATAGAAGCTAAATACGTATTGGGAGAGAAAAAAAAAAATCTAAATTTATTCTTAAAACTGCCAAATTTTAAAATGCAATAAATAAATAAATGTCAATAAAGAGTTATAGAGAAAAAAATGTTCCCACGACGAGATACATTTTCAAGGTATTTCCTGGCTAAAGAATTTAGTATTTCAAGCTAAATTTGGTAATTGCGGGGGCGTTGTCTACGCGTAAAAATCTAAATCAGGGTTGGGTGGCTGTTAACAGGCCAGATTTTGTTACTAATGTGAAGGGCAAATCATAAATAAATAAATAAATTTGACGGTTAGTAAGGCATCAAAACCGCCAAATATGTTAGGAGAAAGAAAAGAAAAAAAAACTTTCGCTCTTTCTCGTAATATACTTGAAAATTTAAGTTAGATAAAACAAAATTATTAGATCGAAAGTAGAAACAAATAATGTACGTAATTGAAAATACAAGGTTAAGTTAAGTGTCAAGGTTCCCATTTTATTTGAAATATATTTTCGACTCGATTTCTTGAAAGCAAAGGGGGATAACATTCTTTAACATAATACTAAGTTAAAATAGTAAGCGCGTGTAATCTGCGAACTAAATGCTTTCCACCCTTTTTTTTTTGTTATTATTTGATGGAAAAAAGGTGAAAACGAGGGCAACCTTGAAATTTTTTATGGAAAAACGTAATACGAAAATCAAATTCTTCTAATGAAGGCTAACCAGTTGGCCACGAATATTTAACAAAAAAAATCAAACTTGAAAAAATAAATTTTTTTTATAAAAAAAAAAACTCGGCATTCAATCTCATTTCGAAATTATATGCAATTGTTCGCAAAATTATTAGCTTGAAAGATGATATAAAAAAAAAGCATGCAGCTAAAACGTAATACCTATAATAATACCTCATTAGCATACAATCAAACATTCCGGTTTGTTAATCTATCGCTTTGAATTTAAACGTAAATCGACTATCATTTTGTTATTCCAAGAAAAGAAAAGAAAAAAGACAATTTAATTTAAATTTCTAGAAAAAGCAACTTTTTATCATAATATTTTTCTCAATGGGTGTCTTACTCTCGAGGTTGAAGGGGAAAAAAAAAAAATGCCGAAATGTTTTATTCAAAAACATCAGAAAGAATTGGATTTTAATAGCGCGCACCGCTATTAAATCGTATGTTAAATCTATGTTAATTCGTGCAATTGAGGACGACCTTATCCTACTTAGGTCCAGGTTTAATTCTGGTTAAGAGATGGCTTTAGTCGCTTCTTGATTATTAAGATTTATAATCCAATGTCATGAACGATTAAAGCCGAAGTCGAAATTCTTTACATTAAACATTTATTATCCGACCGCAAAATACGAAAAGTTAGCACATAAAATTGAATAAAAATTAATAATTTCTCGAGATAACGCTATGTGCTCTTTAATACCTATTCAACAATTACTTAGCAACCAATCGAAACATTTAAAAAAAAAAAATATAAATTTCTTATCAAATTACAAATTAGCGCTATAAATTAACAAATAACTCGCTCACCAATTAAAAAAAAATCATTAAAATAATCTTAATGTTTACTTTTAAATTTTAAACGCTACATAAATATTCTTAAATTTTTTTTTTACTTCAATTATTTAACTTTGACGAACAAAAAAAATAATAATAAATTAAAACCACATTTTTTTTTTTTTTTTTTGATTAAAAATCTCTCGCGATGGTTGACCGTGGATCGAAATCGCGTGAACTGCCATTAAGAAAAAATAAAACGAAAAATGCGGGAGTGCCGAATTCAGCAATCAGTGCTGCAACAAAAGAAAAATGTAGGGAGAAAAAAAATATATAAAAAATAAAAAAAAAAAAAGATGTGGGGAGATGAGAAAAGTAGGTGGATTACAGGTATATTGACGTTGAAGTAGTTTGAAGTGAAGAAGCGTTGTAGCACTTGATAAATCTTTTATCTCTGCCATCGCCAATACCAACAATATGAAGCGCAAACTCCGCCCACCTTTTACGCATCGCACTAGACAACAAACCGATCGCACTCTTCAAATCGTGCATTTCTTTCTTTTTCCACCTATCCCTTTCATTCATCCAATGAGATATTTACATTGAAAAAAAATAAATAAAAATAAAAAAAGAAGATTGAAACAGGTGATGGCGGTGTATACGTCTGTTGGTCCGGCGATAATGACACGTTTCTCGCATAACAAATCAAAAAAGAGAAACGTATACTTGAACAAGTTCGCTTTTTACACTCACCTAACCACCCTCACTTTTCACAAACTTTTATTTTACTTTTTTCTTGTTTTTATTTCCCCCCAAAAAACGAGAAAAAAAAAAAGAGAAATAATATAGTCAATGACAAAATCTGGTAAATTCGTGATTGAAGATGAAAACGAACTGCCAGAGAGCCATGATTTGGCAACTTTTAAACATTAACCTCCACCCCATCTCTCTTTCAGTCTCACTATTTTTTTTTTCTTTCTTTTTCCTTATACACTTTTTAGGGAACAAAATAATTTTAACTTTTTTGCATACTAAGGTTCGAAAAACGACGTGATGAAGTGGGGGAGTAGAGAAGGGGCAGGGGCGAGGTCTCACTCGAAATACCTATTATTTTGATTACAAACGGTAAAACCGATAGACAAAATAAAAGCCCAAAAAATCTTTTTTTTTTTTTGATAGATAATGGACAAGAAGTTAGAAAAAAACTGGCTATAAGTTACGATTCTTATTCTAAAACATACAAAGCCTGTAGAAAAAGATGACTTTCAAACATTCTCCCCCTTCTTTTTTTATTTAAATACTGGTAAGTGTGTATTTGACAAGCAAACACATTAACAAAAAAAAACTATGTATTCTTTACTGTAGCAAAATTTAAATTTTTTTTTTTACTTCAAAATAAATATAAAAAAAATTTGAGAAAATAGTACACAAAAAAATTAATAATTAAAACAAATTGCTTAAGTTGATGTATGTTTGTTTCATCGCATGTGAAATATTTGGTTGGCAGTAGTTTCTGGGAGAAAAACATAAAAGAAACAATATTTAGGTTACACTTAACCTAAATACTGATCTGTATTCTTGGCAATTTGCGCAGATTGCTTGACAACGCTAAATAAATCAATCACTTTTCCACAAACTTCATTAATTAAGCAAACTTTTTCAAATTATAATTCTTATTTTTTTCTCCTACTGTACTGTGTTATTTTATTATGCAACCGAATTTCGTGTAAGTTTGTTTTGAAAAAAAAAAATTGGGAGCTTAAATTTTCGAATAGAATTTCAAAGCAAACCAAAATATTACACTTTAGAAATCGAACCACAATAATACAATAGATTTTAGGTCAATCATCTATTAAAGTCAATATCTAAATAACAATAGAAATAATAAATTGAGCAACCTATTATAAGTAACCGATTAAATTTTTGCATTGATTGGCTCAAACAAATTAACTAACAAAAAAAAAATATTTTAAAATTCTATTTGCGCTTTAAAAAAAATTTTAAAATATATTTTGAATTGACAAAAATTGCATTGTTAAAAATAGTGTTTTGCAAAAGTTGATTTTGTAACTTAATTCCGATTGAAATACTGTAATAATAAAGTTTTGAAGTGGAATGTACTGTTACCGAGCGTGCTTAAAAATTCAATTTAAAATATGTTACACGAAACTGCTTGTAATTTATTCCCGGCTCATAATAATTACTAATAATCGAATTTGTAGAGGGTGGATAAACTACTGTCCAATTACACGCTCGGTTAAGCTGATACAATTATAATCTCCTTCGATCACAAGAGCAGAGCAGAACACTCGGGGTTTACTTTTTTTTTTCACCCCTCAACTTTCTCATTTCGTTTCCATTTTCCTTTTGTTAATCGACTAAATATCGAGATGAGATTCTTCAAAGTGGATTCTCAATTTTTTTTTTTTATTTTTTTTTTTACAAAAAACATTTACAGCTAGACGCACCTGAACTTGAAGATGAGGGTGAAAACATATTTTCCTTCTGTTTTTATGCATAATCATGCAATCTCGCTCACTCTTTGCCTGCACCTACACTAAGATATAATTAAAAAGGTGATGCATCGATTTGTAATTAACAGCCAGATAGTAAAATCAGATAAGAACCCACCAAAAAAAAAAAAAAAAAAGTAGAAGAAGAATATAAAAAAAAGCGTTTTAAAAAAGTCCTCTATTCGAGATGGATGGATGGAATAGCGAAGAAGGGAAGATGTTAAATAACAACAAAAAATATTTCAACGAGAGCTGTTTGCCAACTAAATGTGAATTCAAAACACAAAGTGCGGAAAAATGAGTAAGATGAGAGAAAAAAAAATCACAAAGTAAAAACACTAATGTCAATTTGACAGGTAAGTATAAAAGAAAAGGAAACGAAGAAAAAAAAGCGCAACATAGACTAAGAAAAGTCATGAAATACAACAAAGGCTTTTAAATGCATGCATATTCATAGATGTTCGACCAGTTTAATAGCCGAAAGGAGCTGTAAATGGTTTGCAACCTTTCAGACGTACACTCTCTGTACCGGTACTTGAAATGTGCAAAACGACAACGTTAACAGATTTCCGCTAAAATCAACGTAATACTTTAACAAGTACTTTATCGCCTTATTTGGTCACATCGCTTAAAATTTACCCTTACCGGGTAGATACTTGCTTTACTTTAAATAATAAAAAAAAGAGGCACTCGTTTGATAACTGGAACCGCGGCACGCGCAAGCAATCATCAACAAATTGTCAAGTGGAACCTCAATAACAAACGTCGTCTTAACACTTTATTACAAATGAAACTTTATAGTTGAGAGAAACGGTTTTTTTTAATATTTTGATAGACTTTTTTCTTTATTTGGTTTAAATTTAAAAACAGTTAGCTGTACTACCGTAATGAAATTTAATCCTGAAAATAGTAGCAAAAAGAATCAAGTTCTAACAAATAGTTGTTCCACCTACAAGCTATCATTTATTCAATTTCAAATTTACTGAATTAATTATTGTTTGAAAAAAAAAAAAATGTTAAGACAGTAATTAAAATTATACACGCAGTGAACTTGTTATTAGTTCAGATCAAATTTCTTTGAATAAGTTCAAATAATAATTGCAGCCTACTTTATTTCAAAATTTTGTATGCGCCAGCAAAAAGAGGCATCAAAATTATTGTTAAAAATCATATAATTTTGTGAAAAAAAGGATTAAATTTGTCAAACCAGTGCACTAAATTATCAGAACAACTCTTCAAAATATAGCTTATGGCTAAATATACTGTAGTAATTAGCGGTATTCAGTGAATATACACGGTGTCCTTAAAAAAAACGTACCCAACTTTACTAGTATTAAATCCTTTTAGCAATGTAAATATTTTAATGACACATGGATAAACTTCACTTTAAAAACTATTTTAACATATTATTGTTCTATTCTGTGTATAAAATAACCTCTTCCGATCACAACATAAGCAGCAAAAGGAATTCACCTGCTCCTGGCACTCCCTATGCGCCGCTTGATCGAAATTGTCCCTGCCGCCTGCATGCATTGACTTCCATGTTTCGTTATTTTATTTCTTGATGTTGTAAACCTTTTCTTGCATTACACCCCATATTCAACTTAATTTAAGTCTGTATTATGGAAGAAGTGCGCCAACAGGCATTAGACGAATTCGATCAAACAGGAATCAACGTAGGGAATAGTGGTCACTGGGCAAGTATGACGCGTTTACCGGTAGTGTTGAGGCCAAAACGAAAATAATTTTTAAACATAAAATAGAACAATTAAATGTTAAGACAAAGTTTTTCCATTTGCCAATAAAATATTTTGACTACCGGTACTATTTGGATTTAATACTACTTCAGTTGGATCCGTTTTTTATACGGACACGCTGCGGACAGCGTGTAGTGATATACCATGTAATTATTAAAAAAATAAAATGTGCCGTCATTTAATTTTCCTATACTGTACACGTTTTACGAAACGCATTAATATAGACAAGTAAACCATTTTATTGGCGTTCATTTTACAAAAGATTTCGCTGTGATTGTGACGATAAGCGCATACTATCTCTAAAAACAATAAGAACGTCAATAATTATTTTTGTGTGCGCATGTGTTTTATATTTTCATTTCCTTCCAAACAATTTAATTCTTTTCTTCATTTCTCCCATCAACCCTCCTCACTTGAGAGCTCACCTCGTTCTCGTCTCCTCGTGCATGCATTTTGCTCTCTGTCATCAATCAACACGCTCGCCTAAAATTGAACTGCGAGTGTATAAATAAATAATAGCGTACGGTAGGGTAGAGACCCCCTTCGGAGTTGCACCGGGTGAATTGGGTGAAGTCGAAAAGACATTCGAAACAAAAAAAAATGGAATCTTGTCTGAATATTTATCATAATCATATATTCATTTATTTATAGTTAACAAACTTACTCGAAATCTCCCCCCAGTACAAATACGCCAAAATTCCCCCCAACGTTATCCAATTTTCAACTTCAATTAATAATATTCGAGATGGCAAAAATTCTGAGTACTGTAGACAAAATTGAGCAAAGCGTTTTGGACAGATGGCGTTCGTTAGCAACCAAAATTGTGCTCTCGAGCTATTCGGACTTTTTACCTACACAACTTTTATTATGATTATTATTTAACTTTGTCAATTGGCATTCTTGCGTAAAACTAATATAATAATACGTTTTCAATTTCCGTCGCTGTCTTGATGGTAGTCGGCTGTTTACGAATTACAACCCCAATTTCATAACGCTTTTAGCACCTCATTCCTGTCCTTCTGCACAAACGGAGACACGGTAAGGGCCGGTCGGGCATACACCTCGCGTCTTCCCTAACCTCATCCCATTCACACCCTGTAAGCACTTAAAGAAAGGGGGGAAAAGTACAGTAAAAGCGTGCTTCGCTTAATACAGTATAAAAAAGAAAGGCACTACATATTTTAAAACAAATCTCTATCATAAAGAATCTTTATCTTGACTTTTTCAGTTGTCAATGGCTGAATTCAATAATGAATGCAAGTTGAGAATTTTTGCATATCAAGTTCAGAATAAAAAAAAAAATGAATCTTTAAAAGCTTGATACCTATAAAACTGATACGGCATTTAAAAAATTGAAGTACTTGCAGCAATAATCCGAAAAGTAAATTTTGGCATATTAAAAAAAATAATAAGAGTCCATATTTCGACTAATGCTAAAATTTCAACTTAAGCTAAAATGTCGTTTGCATAAAGAAGGGTTAACATTAAAATTTTAAAACTGACTTGTTTACGTATCAAATAGGGTTAAAAGCTACTGTTTTAAAATAAAATTATATAATAAGTTGAATTTCCGAAACACAAATTTTTATCTTTAATTTTAAGAATATCCTTTGTACCACTGTCGAAAATACTAAATAAAAACCCCGACAATAATAATAACTGTTAAATGACATAAAATTTAACATCCACTGCTTCATAAATGCAGCACTAGTCGAAAGAAAGCATTCAACTAAAAAAAATAATAAAATGAAAAAATGGTCTTACGAATTATTGTTTTACGTATTTTCTAAGATTAACTACCGATACTAAATAAAAAATGATAAACAACCTCCTAATGGAAAAAAAATGGAATCAATCATTATTTTTTCTATTCAAATATTTAATTTGACGCAAGAAACCCTACAACTTGAATTTAATTTTAATAAATTTGGCATTTGGAATTCAAATACTGCATTGCTAATTTTGCTAATCTTTATTTCTAAATTTACTTCTATTATAAAAAAAAAATCTTAATAAACGTAAATATAAAGGTATAAACGTAAATATACTAATCAAGTATCTTACTACCACATGTCAATGATAAACTGCACTCATGCAGTGATAATGTGTAGTTCTAATCAAACTGTCATACTGTAAAACTTAAAGATGTCCTTCTATAATTTTTTTGTTTACATATTTTAAAACATTTAATTCGTTTATTACGAATCCGCCTTGAACGCCATTACTAAAATTTAAGGCGCCTACATAACATTTAAAAAATAATAATGTTCCCAGACGTTTAGCAAACACAAATAATATTCAGCTGGGGCACGTAGACATTTCCGTAAATAACTTAATTGCTTCGTTAATAAAAAAAATTAAGCTATCAAAATAAACAATTTCATCATTATGTAAACACATAATTCCTAACAAAAATCATAAAACGTGGAAATATATCCTCGTTTTAACCAAATACCGCGCATGTTCGTATAGGTACAGTAGGTAATCGGTGTTGTAGAAATGATGTGACAACTGTTGCACCAGCTTATTTTCCCCAGAACAGCAATGTTGACGTGCAATAAATGGGATGCGTAGCACTCGAGCTTGAGATGCGGCACTTGACGTCTGTCATACGGTAAATGTGGGGCAAAGGGTCGACAGACGATCTGCAAATACAGCCGCGATCTAGACACCATACTGAATATAAAGAACACCGTCGTCGTTTGACACATTCCTAATGCCCTTCTCACACCTGCATTACCGTACCGTGCGTTCGAGTGGCGCACTACTCACGTCGCTCAATAAAGGGACACGTTCGTTCACCTGATTTGCGTCACTTTATTCAATCACTTTTACTCGCACCTGATTCGAGCAGGGAATAATATCGCTATCGAAATTGTATCTACTCTTTTACCATATACAGTGTGTCCGTAAATATACGACGTTTTTAAAAAGC
>JAQGAY010001897.1:0-12364 GCA_034698085.1 Polydesmus angustus
TTTTTCTTGAAAACCGTCAAAACCGGGTTTAAAGTGTCGGTTTCGGTTTTCTTAAAATCAGCTTCGAACCCGGTTTTCGAAACCGGTTTTGAAAACCGTTGGATTCCCTACTCTAGTAACTTTGAGGACGCTTTATGATTAAGTTAACCCTGAATAAAATCATAGTTCTATACGGCGTTTAGCCATGCTCTACATTTACTGTATATTTTTGTGTTTGCTCGTGAAGTGTTTCATCGGCATAGAAATTGAAATGCGCGTGACGGAAGTGAAGCCTTAAACTTAAAAGAAAAGAAAACGTTGACATAACTTTGGACGTGCAATTGACAGACGTTTAACGAAAAATAATGGTTCACTTGATTTTGAAATAACATATTTTTTTTCTTTTGCTCTTTTTAAATCTAATTTTTTATTTATTTAAAAAAAAAATAAATAAATAAATAAAAAGCATAGCCTACTCGTAGAATGAAACAGCATTTTTGAGCAGACGACCGGCAGTGACGTAATTCGATTTTATTAAATAAATTTGAAACGATTTGTCTGGAGAGCAGACTTTTTAGTACCACTATTTTTTTTTTTTTGTTCTTCTTCTTTTAAGCGGATGGGCGGGAGGTGGTTCAAAGTGGAACCGGTTCGCCCGGTGCGAAGAACCGAAAGATTCAATTTTGATAGAATTTAAAATTGCGTGTCATTCTTAAGGGGGTAATTTGGATGCAATTTAAATCGTACAATGCAGTAAGGCCTCGCAATAACGGCGGAATTGGCTGGGACCGGGCCCTTGCCATTTCGGAAAGTAAATGGATATTTAAAAGCGCCGTTAAGCGTGTATTTGTTATTGCGGGGTCTTACTGTACTTATTATTGTGCAGTAGGCCTACTAAAATTATTATACAGAAAAACTAAAATGTGAATTATTAAAATTTAATACTAGCGCGAACTTAAATTTTATTTGCACTATTTTTTTCAAATATTGTTTACTTAAGCTAAAAATTAGAAAATAAGATTAAAGTTTGAAGAAATTATTTTATACTGTATTATAAATTTCTTTTATTAACATTTCCGCATGTTGACAGATTTAATAATTAGCTACACAGTGCAACTAAAGATTAGACTCATTAAAGCTTAGTATAGGAAACAAAATTATGTTTTAAGAAAATTAAGCTATTAACTAGTGCTTAGAATGTGACTTTAATTTACGATAGATTAAAGTTAAACTGAACGTAAGAATATTTGGATTTAAAAAAAAAAAAAAAAAGCACGTACCGTAAAACGTAAATATTGAAATTAAAGCTTAAAATTTGCGACTGAATTTATTCTTTTTTATGACATCAAAACTTAAAATTGGTAATAAAATTTCGGAACTTGATTAAATTGGCAATTAAACTTACAATTAGGAAGCTGGAAACTGAATAAAATTGATATTATCTTAACCTTAAATTATAAATCTAATAAAATAATGTGAAATTGGCGGAAAAACTTAAAATTGGTCCTTAAATGGAATTGTTTATCAGATGCCAACTAAAGAATAAAAGTGTAGTTAAACCTTCGCATTAAACACTAAAAGCTTAAGATTTGGAACAACTCATAAAGCTTGAACTTGGCAACTAAAGAATTATTAGAGTTCTAGACTGTTACTCATAAATTACAATACTTTACCGCATTTTAACACTTGTGTAATAATTAGGCAGTAATATGGCGAACCGTTAATTAAGTTTTAACATCACACTCCTAGTTGAGGGAATGGGAAAGAGAAGAAAATGGGCGTGATTTAGTGGGACATTAGAAAATAGGACAATCGAGGTAATGGGAAAAAAATATACAGTATAAGAGGAGAGGAAAAAAAATCCATGTGTCACCCAAAAAACGACGTTAAACTCATCCTTAAAAAAAAATGTTTACATTTTTCTCAAATTCATTTGGACACACAAAACGTTTGTCAAAAATAATGTAAAAAGAAAATACGCTACAAAAAAACCGTTTCCCGCCTTTTCAAAACAAAACCAAAAAAAAAAAATCTTTCCATTTGACTTTGAAATATAAATACCCGGAAGTGAGCGTGGCGTTTTTATTCTGTTTGCATATGAGGACAACACCCACATCAATTACCGTTCCCATTCTCATCCGCACAAACGGACATAACTTAGAATTATCATTACAGAGTTTTGGCTGCAGCTTTTCCGTATCCGCTAAACGCTAGGAAAGAGTTTTATCAGTTTTTACATATCACTAAACTCTAACGAGAGTTTTATAAACTTTCAATATCCGCTAAAGTTTAGCAGTTTTGTCATATTCGCAAAACGCTGAAAGAGTTTTTTTCAACATTGCGTTTTCACTAAACGCTATTAGAGAGTTTTCTCACATTTGACATATCCGCTAAACGGCATGATAGTTTTTTTTTTTTTTTTTTCAAAAATAAAATATTTACTAACCACTGTAAGACAGTTTTTCAAATTGAAAATGTCTAGTTTACATGATGTATTAACTTTGCGTTTCCCATAAACATCTTCAGTTCGTAGCCTTGGCAAATGTTTAGGGCAACCATTTTAGATAATAGAGATTTTGCGCAACACTCCCCGTTACCTTATATCTCTCCTTACCTTAATTTTTTACAGTGGCCCATTACAGTCAATCCCAACAAAATTGTTTAAACGCTGTTTTAAGTAATTTCTCACTGTTTAAAGCAGCTAAACTACCTTGTGCATCTCCTTATAGGGCAATAATATTTTTAAATTCAATTTTCTTTATTATTAATAGTGTAGGCCCAGTACTACCAGTAGGGGAAAATTCTTTTAATGCTTGGACCAAATGAACCACTGTAAAAAATTTAAGGTAACGAGAGATATAAGGTAACGAGAGGTTTTGCGCAAACTCTCTATTTTCTCTTTTTTCTGTATGGTATTGTGTAAACAATTAGTCAAAATTATTCAATTTTGCGTCATATTTCGCAGACTTAATTTGTATTACTAGGGGCTTTATCGGCTCTTAAAGACTTCAGGTTTACCGTATCCGCTAAGTGCTATAATGTAGTGAGTTTGCGTAACACCTCTCGTTACCTTATTCCTCTTCTTCCCTCAATTTCTTACAGCGGCCCATTACAGCCAATTCCAACAAAATTGTTTAAGCGCTGTTTTAAGCAATTCTTCATTGTTTAAAGCAGCTAAAAACTTCTCTTGTGCATCTCCTTATATGACAGTAATATTTTTAAATTCTATTTTATTATTACTAAAAGTGTTACAGTAGGAGGTACTTTTTAATGATAGACCCTTATATTAAATGAGCCACTGTAAAAAGGTAAGATAAGGAGAGATATAAGGTAACGAGAGGCGTTGGGGAAACTCGCTAATTTTTCTTAGCTTTACCGTATCTTAGTTTACCTACCTTACTAGCCTACACAACTCAAATACAATGTAAGTTATGACTGTAACCTGGCCTCCCAAAGTTACGTTTAAGCAATAAGCATGCGTCACCTACGTCAGCGTGTTAAAGTAAAGCGATAAAACTCTCAATTACCGAAAAGCAGAAAAAGACGAGAGAGATAAGAGGATTATATAAAAAAATGGCCGTGAAATAGAACAATGACGTTAAATAATTTTTTTTCTTCATTGTTGTTGATTTACCTAATTCGTGAAGTCACCTTGCAAACTTACGAGCGAAAAAATGCGCCGAGATAAAAAAAAAAATAAGTCGGCCAAGTAGTATGTTATTCGGGGACACGGTAGGGGTTTTTTAGGAGTGTCTGAACGAGTTATGCGATGGGAGAAATGGGACAGTGTAGTGGCGGGAAAGGATGATTGATGGCGGGAAAAAACACTTACCTCTTCCTGTCTGCCGGTACAAGTGGAGGGGGAGATGGTGCGAGGCCGCCAGGGTCGTACGGATGGACAAGAGGGCCAGCAGAAGGAGCAGCAGGAGGAGCCATCTGCTGCTGCTGGACATGTCTTTAATGCGCACTCTCCTAGTTTCATGCAACAAGATTTTTATTAGTGTCAATTATTTTTATATGCATCAAATTAACTACATTCTTTTTTGAAGCATTTTTCGCTTCAAATTGGCTGCATTGTTTATTTTTTTTGCGTCTTAAGCCTCAAATTTTAGCTGCATTTTTATTTATTTTTTATGCATTGTGCATCAAAATTAGTTGCAATTTTTATTTTTTATGTATGATGCATCAAAGTAGCCGTAATTTTTTTTACAAATTTTATGACGCAACAATGAACTATCATGTTATTAGAAGGAAAATACTTCAATATAACGAAATTATTTAGATGTAGTCGTTCGAAAAAGCCCAGTTACATTTAAAAAAAAAATTTTGTACGCAAGTTAAAATTTAGTACTAAGAGTACCGTAATATAAAACAAACGTAGAATGCAGTGCATCGTCAATATAACAAACTTAAAATTGTCATTTGTTTTCTTTCAATAAAAATTCGTTAAAGTAAAAAAAAACATTCTAAATTTCTTTGAAATTAATAAGTCATTAAAATTTTTCTGTTTTTCCCTTCCTTTTAAACTTAGTAAATGTTTACGAAACAATATTTTGTTATTGCGAATCAGATTTTAAGTGAAGTACAATTTGTTAGATTTTAAACCAAAAAATTTTGTTATACTGAAGCTTTACCCAAAAAAAAAAAAAAAAAATCGTCGTACGTATTGACGTTTGTCATAACGAAGTCGATGCTTCTATTATTAAAGAAAGTTTTAAGATTTTATTGAGGTTATTATTCCAACATTAATATAAAAAAAAAATTAAAATGATATGTAAATCTTTTCAACATAAAAATACATGTATCATGTATATAAAAAAGGGAACTATATTTTAATAAGGGAAATAAATACCAGTAGTAAATATTATTGAGACTAAAACTAATTTAATATATATTATAATTATTGCTGTAACTGTATTTTAGTATGAAGTCAAATTTTAACTACTAGACAGATTATTAGTAATAAAAACTGGCTGCTATTATTGTACTGTGCAGATAAAAATTAGCTTTAGGAATGAGTTTGCGGTTAAGATTTTTGGTCTGGTCTTCTAATGCTTATGACGTCATTAGATTAATATGTAAGATAAATAATTTATGAAAAAAAATGTGTTTGTATTTTTTTAATAAAAATTCTTACTTAAGACGTTATTACAGCTTTTCATTTTTTAACGGTGTATAATAAACATTAAATTTCAAAGTATTACGTCATAAGAAGTGGAGTTAAGCATAAGAGCCAACAAAAAAACTTAACCGCAATCTCTCTAATCTATAGTAAAATATAACTCGCTCATTTATATAATTTATTTTGATTATTCTGATACGGTAAATAATTTAAATGAATATTTTTTTTAATTTTAAAAATAGATTTCCTAGTAAAAAAAAATGTTTACAAATTAGTATTCTAAGGAAACGAATTATAAGCTAATTAAGAGTACTAATTACATTTTGAAAACGCAATAATAATAATTATTATTTTTCCCCCCGTCTAACTCTTTTTTATTATTATTTTTTTCTTTAATTGCAATCGTTAACCTTGTTGACCTTTAGCATTAAATGACCTCATTTTATCTAACCACACTAAACTTAGATTTTTCTTCGCCTTTTTCCCTATTTAATACGCGCAACAGTTTAAAAAAAAAAAAAAAAATGAGCACAACTAAAGATATCGTACAGCGCAAAAAACTTCGCTTAATACAAAACGCGTATGGAAATAAAACACTAAAAATAAAAAATCTCCATTTACGCGAGTAGAAAATTTAGCATAAGTACCGGTACTTAAAATTCGGCCAAATAAAAAGTTTACTTGACTTAAAATATTAGTTTAGTTAGATAAATAATATTTTAAAAAGACTAAATTTAAACAAAAGTTAGATTTAATTAAGATTAAACGACAGAATATTAAGATAAAATTTAATAGTATCAAATAAACTAACCCGAAACACGCTAAAAATGGAATAAAACGATGGAAATTGTTTAGTTAATCTAAACTTAAGGATACTAAACTTAAGTAAAAGTGAAATTTACTTTTATTCTGAAAAATGACGTTATTTTTAACTTTTTGAGTCATAACTCGTGTTAGAAACAATTCCCTATTTCAATGCATATTGAGAATTAAAACATATAAGGGGAAAAAAGTAGTTCGCGTAAACGGAGGGTTATTATTATGTAAGAGAGACAGTGAGAGAGAGTTTACCTGTGCTCCTGTGAACGGCAGAGTGTCACGCAGCATTTCTTCCTCATCCGACGAATAATAAATCCATAATGAGTGAGTGGTTCTGGAGAACGCGGATTGAAGGCCGAGTGGGGGAACGAGGGAAGTCCGGGGGGAAAGAAAAAAAAAACTGGCGAACAAGTGCCGGGGTGTTTGCGACGAAATGCGAGTGTTTCGACGACGAGCAGCGTTGTACGCAGGTGAGTGAGTAAATGGCTGAAATGTACACGGATGAGTAAAAAAGAAAGATGATGCTCAGGTGTTGTTGACCTACTCAGCCGACCAACAGGTATAGGCGAATCACGTGACCTTAACACACAGCGTCACTACCGGGATCTTCCTTCTTCCGAATTTTTTATACACCTTCTTTTTCAACACCACACTCGGTACGCAACCAGTCTTTCTCCTCTCTTTCGATCTTTCTTTTATAATATTTCTCCTGTTTTCTCTCTCAATTTTTATATAATAATTCGGTTTTTTTACTTGCTTTCCCTATCTTTTTGTTTCTCAAGTTGTTCCTCTCTATTTTGATATTTTCACTCTTTTATTCTCTTAAATTTTTTAATCTAACTTTTCATATTTTTCTCTATCTAGGCGATATCTTTTTGCTATATCTTTCTCCTATACATTTCTATTTACCTTTAGTTCTTTTTCTCTAGTTCTCTTTCTATTTACATTAATAATTCCCTTCAATCATTCAATTGCCCACTTCTTCTATCTCTCTGATTTATTTTTTCATTCTTTCTTTCTTTCTATCTACCATTCTTTCTCAAACATTTCTTTGTTGATATTTTAGAAGCATCTGTAATAATTTTTCGATTACAGTAGGCCTACTGTAGATGATGTCTTATATTTTTAAAGTCTACCAAATGACGTCATAACTCATAAGTGTAACAGAAAACAAGAAAAATTACGGTATTTAACTTAATTATTCTTTAAACAAATTATTAAAATTTGCAAGTGAATAAGTTTATGTCGGTTAAATTTAATTTCGGTAATAAGCAGTGTACGAAAATCACCGAATTTTAAATGCACCGAGTTATTACAGTATCTATTGTTTTTCATCTCGGTATCTTCGTTTTAGTTACGAACTTACTGTATTTTTTTATCTGATTTTCTCTGAGTTTTTTTGTGATTCTGTCTATTTTTTTTTTTTTTTTCTTATTGCAGTGAAATTTCAATTAATTGAGTTGAAAGAGACCGAGATTTCCTTGGATTTTTTGAATCATGCAGAAAATTCATTAGACAATCAGAGATGATAATATAGGCTAATATTATACTAAATTTAATTAATTTTGCCATTATGACCAATTTAAGGTCTATTATGTATGTGCAACGTTGTTGAAATTTATCGGAGTTTTAATTTTGCTGGAAAAAACCTAGGAAATGCTGGCACTATAATACACTCGGATTAATGGGAACGTGCACGTTTTATCGAAATTGTATTTTAAAAAAATGTATTTTCCTTTACAGTATCTACTTTTCTCTCAACTTATCTTTCTCAATCATTCTCTCACTCGCTTGCACACTTATTAATACATTACTACAATAATAATAATATTGAAGCCATGTTTAACAAGAGTATGATAGTCAGTTGGTGCAAATAACGGATCGCACATAACGAAGATCATTTAAATTGTAAAAAATCAAAAACTAATTTAAAAACAATAAAAACGTTAACTAAAACTAATGTAATTCAACGTTAGAATACGAATAAAGTTGTGCTGGCTGTTATTCGAATCTCCGTAAAAGTCGGTTCGGGCGAGTCGCTTTGTTGAATTTAATTTTAACTCGCAACATAATAAAAGTAGTAAAAAGAAATCTATTTGTTTTTACATATATTTTTTTTATTATAGTTGTTTGCGTGATAAGATTTGAACTTGATTCGCTATAACAGTTTCCTGAAATCACTTTTTTACACGCTCTCTTGTAACGTAACTTTAACGATTTATAACTGTTGTTTCTCGTGTAGAAATACAACGAAATACAACGAAACACGAAAGAAAAAATGGAAGAAAAAAGAAAAGAAAAGGGAAAAAAAATGTTTGGGAGTTAAAAACGAAAATAAAACCGTGAATGAAGTTTATTTCAATCGTTAAAACTATTTTTTTACGCTTTCATTTTTAAGTTTGCGTTACAGTTTACGCTTAATTCTTCTTTTTTTTAACGTTTATCTATTATTATTACGTCACATTTTTTAAAGTAACGGTTAGTTGTAAACTTGACTTTCTAACTGATGTAAATTCAATCACTGAAAAAATATTAAATTAGGACAAAGATAATTAATTACATGATTGTAGCCTACTTGTATTAAATAAATTTGAACAAAAAAATACAATTAAACAGTGCCGGAGTAAGTTTTTTGGGGGCCCTTATGAACTAAAACGTCTGGAAACAAAAGAAGAATTTTAGCCTTTTTGTTTCACATCTTAAAAAAATGCTTTAGCTAAATTAGTTAGTTTTGGTTTGATTTTCGCGCCATTTCCTGCAACATATACTGTAGGTGCAAAAAAAAAAGCGTCAAGCTTGCAAGGCGTAAAAATGGACAAATTTTTGCGTTTTTTCATTCTCTCCATTTGTCGAAATAATTTTGGCGCCCCTTTTCGGTGGCGCCTGGTGATAGTTGTCACTTATGCGCGGATTTTGCTATTTTCCCATTAATTTATGCTCATTTCATTATACTGTATTCTAAATCGATAAAAATCGATCTGTGAATCTTTTTCTATGGTTAAAAGTGCGTGTAATGTGTGCCATTAAGTGTAGCGTGAGCGCTGTTCAATCCCAATGATCGTGACGTCATTGTTCATCGGAAGTTATTTCGGTTTTTTTTAAACTATAGTTTGACGATGACTTGCGAAAATATTGATTTTTTTTTTTTCGAGCAAATTTTACAGAAATTTGCGATTCGTGTTTACATCATTTAGTGCCTGTTAATTTATTAAGCGATATTTTTTAGCGTTCGCTGAACATCACGTGTCACTGAATATTGTATATAAGGAATCTATTAAATGCTATCAGATAGATAAACTCGCGTTTTCTGCGCTATTGAAAACCGATTTTTGTAAGAAATTAATAATTTTCATAAAAACTTTAAATTTATTAAGTTGTTATTTTTATTTAAAAAAAGTTTTTTGAGGAAAATGTTTGAAAAAATTACTTTTCCTGGTTTCATGTCACCATTAAAACATGAAAGGTCTACGCTCTTCCTGTTTCCTCAAAAGCGGAAAAACGCGCTGAAAAAATAAGTTTCGATTTTTCAGATTTGACTTAATGATCGCGTAATGAGAAGCTGTCATGACAACTTCCATGTAAATCATTTTTTAATCACTTTAATATTTAAAGGGTTTTTTTATATTTAACGTAATTTTTTCCTCATAATATTCCAGTTGAAGGAATTACGTTCAAGAGAGTTGATATGCATGTACTGTAAATTAAAGTTTTTTTTAGAAAATTAATCTACATTTCTTGTTGCAGTATATGCGAATGTTTAGAGTTGCGTACGTTTTACGTGGGCGTGAGGCTCCGGGTTATTTTCAGAGCTTAGGCCTACTTATTGTTTTAAACCATTTGTATTTTTAGAGGTTTATTTGCTGTTTTATAGGCTTATTTATTGCTTGAGAAGTGCTCTTTGAATTTTTCGGTTGGCAATTGTTCTTTAAATTTACTAGTTTAGTCGCGCTTTTTTTTTTTTTTTTTGATTTACTGAGGAATTTTAGTGTGAAATATGATTATTTTATTTTGCGTTTAGTGAGTGTTTTTAGCATGAAAAGTGATTTTATTTTATTTTTTTTTTTTGCGTTTGCGTTTGCTGTGGGTTTTTAGTGTAAACGTGATTGGCTTTTGATTTTATATTTGTTTTAATATTTTGCATTTTAAGAACAGAATCTGAGAGTTGTGTACGACGCAAAGCTTCGTTGTATCGACATTTTGCCGTCGTTGTTCCACTTATTGGTTATCGTTAATTGTTATATACTCTATATAAATTTCTAATTTATGACTTGTATCAAGTTGTGCGGTATAAAAAATAAAATTGGTAAATTGCGGTGTTGAGCTTATTATTTTCCGCTTCATTATGCGTGTAAAGGTTAGGTTAGGTTAAGTTAGGCAGGGGAATTATTGACATGATTCCATGTGATGTGAAGTGCACTAAACCGTAGCTGCGTTAATACGAAGTGCAACAAGTGCACTAAATAAACCTAATATTGTTTAGTGCACTTCACGTGCTACGAAATAACATTTTAATATTACCCAGTGAGCTAGTTTTACAATGATCTTAGTTGATTAAATCGTGTGATTAATCTATTACAGTATGTTGTTGTTTTTAAAATATGATTAAAATAGATGTAACCTAACTTAATAATATAGCGAGTTTGAGCACGTTTATTGGTCGTTTTAATTTAATTTGATTTTTCTCAGAAAAATTTTATGAACGAGATTGGAAACTATAAAATTGTTTTCAAATGGAGTTCAAGTAATGGGACGCTTTTTTAAGTAAGAAAATTTTGGCCTATTTCCTGAAATCCTGCTTATCCAGGTTTTGCTGTAATATTAATATAAAAAGTGCTTTTAATTTTTACTTAATTTAGCTTAATTTTACTTGACAAAAACTATTAAAATTGGCAATTGATACCAGGTAGTGGCTGATCGAGAGTTCCTGAACTTTGAGTATGTGTAAGTGGCTCCCAGAATGGAGAAAAAAGAGCGAAATTTATTCGTGGAAAAAACTTATTTTTTTATTATCGTTTTCTGACCTAATTTTTTTTCTCCATCTCAATTTAATCGATGGATGTCTCAGTACAAAAGTGGACCACGTGAAATGAACGTCAGCAATAAACTCACCACGGGCCTTAGAGAATTGTTTTAAATTTACGTAAATTTAGAAGATATTTTTTTTTTTTGTTGAAAAAATAATAAAATACTTACTCAAAAATATTTTATAAGAAAAAAAATCCAACAATCGGGATCAATCAAAAGCGTACACATCAACTATTATCTATTATTCAAAGTTGTTGGGTCTGTTAGAATCAATGTAAAACGTTTGACAGTTTATATGGCTCACAGCCTCACCTTATGATTTATGTAAGGCTCGCATAATCATTTTCTCTATAGCGTTATCCATAAGAAAATACGAGTGCGCGTCCCCAGGCTAAATTTATGAACTAAGTTAGATAAGATTTGCGTGAGGAAGATTTGTTTATTAGTATTGTGAAAACACAATCATTATTTATAACTTTATATAAAAAAAAGCGCAGGTGAAGTTTTTTCGAGGAACAAGTTGAGTGGCGGTGGGCGGATGACGTGAGTAGGGGTTGGGGTGGTGGGCGGGGGAGAGTGCATTTCGCACATTTGGCTGCACAGGTGCTTGTTTCACCTTTTACATCTTAGCTTATATAGGCTACTAATAAAAGGTGAAAGATTAGTCACGTAGTTTTAACAAACTGAGTTTGGTAAAAGTTGAGAAAAAAATATATTTACTGTATAAGCCAGGATTTTTCATAAAAACTGGTAAATTTTAGATTTATTATATAATGTTGGTCAAATTTACGTCGCTTGTGACAAACGCTATAAAAGAGTTATCTCAGCTTATCCGGTGAACTCTGGCGGCTCCTTGTAGCTCTCTGCCGATTAACTTTTACTCACGTTCAATTTGATTTAATGTAGTGCTTAAAATTTTATTTTTTATTTACACCGTATTCAGTACAAAAGTATTAAAAAGATCAAAAATCAGATACAGTATTAAAAAAAAGTTTTTTCGATTTTACTGTATTCGATAGATGCTACGAGGGCTATTTATTAAGCGATTTTCAAGAAAAATCAAAATAATAATGATAAAATTACAAACAATATTTATTTAGTTTTGTTCACTATTTTTCTCTATACAGTATACACTGTAATTTGCACCTCTGTCCAATCATTTCCGGTACTTAAGCAACAGCTTTTTGATAACCACGTCGTAAAAATCTGCCGTCAAATTTTGCAGATCAATTTTTTTCCCCATTTACAGTATTTTCATCAATTTTTTTTACATTTTTTTAAAATTTATTTATGAATTCCTTTATATCAATATTTTTTCGATGTTTAAATTTCTTTTTCACTTTTTCATTTTTTTTTTTTTTTTTTACCAATTTTTTGGCATTTTTTTTTTTTTTTTTTTTTTTTATAAATATTTTTAAT
>JAQGAY010001898.1:0-12364 GCA_034698085.1 Polydesmus angustus
ATGCATTTTGGAAGTCGACTAATGGTCGTTTTTTGGTTTTTGCCCCCTTTTGGTTTACGCTACTTTATCACTAGTTGTGAACATGATTTGATTGGGCAAAAAGTTGAGCTTGTTCCCATTAAAAACAATATTATTTCAAGATTGTTGCGAAATTACCCGTATTTACTAGCGTATAAGACGCCCCCGCATATAAGACGCACCCTTAACTTTTAAACTTAAAAAATAAAAAAAATTAATACTTCCCATTATAAAACGCCTTCGATTATAAGACGCACCCCTTTCTCAGATTTTTTAAAGCAGTGAAAAAAGTGCGTCTTATACGCCAGTAAATACGGGTAGTATTTTTTTAAAATCTGTTTTCATTGTTAAAAATAAAATGAATTTTTAAGCTCTTTAGTAAAAAGTAATTAAGAAATGAAATGTTGGAAAAACTTTTATCGATACAACGCAATATACTTTTTTGTTTACCGAGAAATTAATTTTTAAACAACATGAAAATATTTTTGAACCATCAAAATTTTAAAAAGACTTAAAACGTGTATTACTTTGCCGCATACAGTAGTTCAATGTAGTTTTAAAGACCAGTAAATTAAAATAAAAACAATGAAAAGTCGTAGTTGAGAAAACGCGTTATCATCGCATTTGCATTCCAAAGCTCAGCGAACTAATTAATTTAGGCATTAATTTAGTAGGGAAGATTAAAATTATTCTTATATTTCGATGCTATTTTGATCAGCTATTTTGAAATCAGTTTTTAGAAATATTTGTAAGATAATATTATCACCACCATAATGTTTTCATTATTTTTATTACATAATTATTAAGTAAGGAAAAAAAATAATAGTTTGGATAAAACAGAATTTTTTTTCCTTCTTCCATAATGATGATTTAGTTATTTAGTGGTACGCAATTTCCAGGTTCACGCATATGAGCTCTAGGAGGTTGCATCTGACATTTCAATCCGGTTCCACATTTTCCCATCCAGAACTCTCCTCCGCAACCCTCACCGGGACCCTTTCAAAAACAGCGGGCGAAAGATTAAATTATTATTGTTTAGAAATAATCATTTTCTCTAATAATTAAACCGCGAATAAAATTGTTTACCTGAGCGCACTCGTTACAGCATCCGCACCGATCTTTCTTTAACCCGTATCCGCACCCGGATGAGCGAGCGGGGTCACAGCTGATTTTATCGCACGATGGACAACACTGAGCGCTGTTAAAATATTGTTGCTATTATTTAGAAATATAATATTATTGGAATATTGCTTACTGAATGACGAAGGAAATGAGAAACATTGACAGCAGAAGGAAATGCATCTTGAAGTGTTTACTTTTGACAGGAAGTACAGTAAGTTGCATTTTTTATATAAACTCGTTTTGTATCTAAAGCAACTCAATTCTTATTGGTAGCTAAGATTAGCTTTCTTGATTATTAATAATTATTATTGTTTCACTGCAACGGGGGAAATACATAGAATTCAAGGATGTGATGTCATTTTCCAGTGAAATAATCGCCGAAAATAAATTTGCTGCTGTATATTGACATTTCAACTCGCAAAAATTGAAACAAAAGTACGCTACTGAGTTTCAAACGATAAATTATTTTTTTATTTCCCGTATTAAAACACCACTTTCCTTTAACTAACTTTTTGGCTCAACCACCTATTAATAATACTTTAAATTTTAATCTAAAAACCAAAACAAATTATTTTAATTTGTCAACTTTTTAAGCCAAATGAAAAACTTATTTTGAAAGTTAACAATAATAGTAATTTTAATTGAATTATTATACTTACGTAAGCTCTATTTTTCTCAACCGTCTTTTCCATGATCCATCTATCCAGGGGACGTTCAAAAAACGAGAATTGCGTTTGCTGGACACGAAACATACACTTGAGCCAAACAATATTATTGGGAATAACACCCCTAGGTACCCAAAAAGTAAATGTTGTATTTAAATTGTTTTTACTACTACTTCCACCTAGTATATTATGTTACTTAATTATTTTTTATCCATATTTAAATTTTTTCATATAAATGAGAAGTTCAGTCTCTTGAACTTTTTGCAAAAGTTTTATTTATTTATATTTATAATTTTTGTTATCCAAATATAATTGGGGGAAACGTTTAAAATCAATTTTTATTGATAAAACGAAACATATTTAAATTCCGATTTCGGATTTATACTCCTTTTTCTCCCATTGCCCTTCTTGAGGACTTTCATGGGCCGTCAACGAATTGTCCGCACATCGCGTTTTTCATCTGAAAATATTGTTGTCGGCTATTTTCTTATTAGTTTTTGTAATTCAAAAAAAATAAATAAATAAATAAAAATTGTGGAAACGAGTGACCAACAAAACGTAACATTTTGCGTAATTGCATTTAAAATTTTATTCGAATTTCTGATAGCCGAATCTTCGTTCAGAATGCGATTTAACGTACTAAAAGTTCCGTAGATGAATGATTTCCTAGATTTTCTTAGGTGAAATTTGAAATGGTTGGTTAGGTATCGCTTCTCGGCCTTTTGGCTAAGATCAAAGTGTAGTATCTGTTCTTATCAGCTTAATATTTGATACGTTCTCCCATCGGGAGACATATATCCAATATTAATACTGTTTTTGGAACCAGAACTGAACCAAGTGTGGGCGCTTGCGTCCGCGTAGGTTCGCAGGGGTCGGCCTGGCATTGCACATCACCGCTGGGTTGCTATAAACGGCCCTCTGCTCACAAATCAATCAAAAATTTTAGAAAACACTCTCTTAAATTTCGTTTGTGGTCGAAAATCTAATATTTTATCAACTAGAATAATTACCAAAAATTAAGATTGTTGAGTTAATAAACTTTTATTTAATTTTATTGTACGAGTAAGTACAGTATAGTGATATTATTATTGTTTAAGGACTATGGAATATTGAATTGCGGCTTTAATCAGTGAAAATAATTCAAGTTCAATTCAATATGCTAAATTTATTGGGCCATAACTGTAAGAATTTTAAAAGAAAGAAATGTTTTTAAAAAATTTTAAATGCATTGGTTTTATTTTTTCGTAGACGTCAGGTGTTAAACTTTTTATTATTTAACACGAGCGTTCGAAGAAAAAATTTATTATAAAATCAAATAGCGAGTTTAATAATAATTATAATTATACTGTAAACTGTATTATAAAAATGTAAAAGATAGCAGAGCGTGGTTTCGATCCACGGACCTCTGGGTTATGGGCCCAGCACGCTTCCGCTGCGCCACTCTGCTCCTATTCAAGAATTGTTTATACCAGTGTCCTGTTTCATAAACGTTGACAAGTCGACAATTGTAAAATAATCATCAAAATTCTGTTTCATAAAAACTTTGACATGCAAATTTTAATAAAACGGCAATGTGTTGAATTTAACAATTTTGACTAGCACTTGTCGATTTGTAGAAATTGTCATAATTGTCGCGCCTGTAAGTTTTATGAAACAGTGCACAGGTGTCCGAGATAATTTTAGTTAATTTCATCTGGTTATTTAAAAAAAATTTGATTTTAATAAGTGTAAATATTCCAATTTTGCTCCATTCGTTTGTGTCGTAATAATATAGTGTTGTTGTTTTTTAATCACTTTATAAAATAGCGGTAAATGGAAGTAAAAAAGTGCCGTGACCAGGATTCGAACCTGGGTTGTTGCGGCCACAACGCAAAGTACTAACCACTATACGACCACGGCTACGCTTATAGCTGACAGAAGAATGATTTAAATAGCTCACACACTCAAAGAAAGATCACGCGTGAATAATCATTTGGGTCGCTTAATACTGTATCAGATAAGAAAAAAAATCGAAATTTTATCGACGTGTAGGTACTGATGTTTTGTAGAAAATAATCAAAATATTTTTTGTGAGCATTAAAGTTTTTTATTTGCCAGAGAATTATTATTTAATTGGTAAATCGCGTTGAAGTTTATATAGCGATGGCGGGGGTGGAGGAACATCTACCGGCGCATCTTCGGTGTCTCACGGCGGCTGCAATTAAATCGTCCGCGGAACTAGGCATCTCATCTTCATTCACTTCTTCTCCCTCATCTTCTGGCGCTACATCCTCGTATTCCTGTACCGCGTCATCTTCCTGAAAATAATTATTTATACAAGCTAGTAAAATTTCTATTCCAAGGTGATTATTATTTTCACTTACCGCGTAAACAGCCAAAGTCAAAGCGAGTAAAAATAAACTCAATGCAAATTTCATTTTTATAGTTTGGCTTTTAAATCTCTAAACAAACGTTGGGTTAGATTTGAGCGTAAAACTATGAAGCTTATTGTAAATTCTCTTAGGCTGAGTTACGCTATTTATACTAGTGAATCTGAAAGACTATTGTTAGGCATTTGGTTTTGACAACTACATAATTTCCGTTTTCTTAAAAAGGGATCAAAATTGTGAATTTGAATGGCACTTTTATTGTATTTTTATCAACATATTGTTATTTTAAAAAGTATAATATTGAAACGTATCATTTTATAATTGACGTGTTCATGCAATTGAATGTTGTGTTTTGCTTAACAATTCGAGATTAACCCTCAATAGAAGAAAAAAAATTATGTAAGCTTACGAGTAACTACGAGCTAACTTAGCTAATAATTAATAAATTTATTTTAAATATTTTTAGAATTGATTAAATCTCAATTTGTTTATTGCATTTACGCCCTCGCGTATTATTTTTGTAAATAACCAAAGGAGGGAAAAAAATATATAAGTTACTGCAGAATTTGTTCGTTTTTATGTTTAACTCTACTTTTTATAACGTCGTGATTAGAACCAGTAAAAATAGTATTAATAATTAATACAAAGTTTTATTTCTTAAATTTAGTCCATCTGTGATAAAAAGATAAAAATGTTGATATTCGCTTATGGAACTGTCAACGGCCATACCACGTTGAAAGCACCAGTTCTCGTCCGATCACTGAAGTTAAGCAACGTAGGGCCTGGTTAGTACTTGGATAGGTGACCGCCTGGGAATGCCACGTGTCGTTGACTATTATATTTTTATGGTAATTATTTCCAATTATTTCAAATACCGATATACTGTATTTTTAATGTAATTTTTTTTTAAATGAATATTTGCAGCATGAGTGGCGGAGTTATTATGGCTAAGGGTTTATGCAAATTATTAGGCGACCAGTACAACAATGTAAGAAACAACATGCAATTTCGTTGAAGGTCAGAAGCAAATTTTAATGAAATTGCGGATTATAATTTTATTCCTTTAAAATATAAAATTATTTCTAACAAGTAAGATTTTCAATCTAATATTATTTGATGTAAGTAATTTAGTGATTCGAATTTATAATACTGTATGTATCATTCTTTTTTTTTTTTTTTTTCAATTTTAAATTCCGCCTTATTTGCATATTTTATTTTTAATTATTGTTTTCGAGATTAAAGTTAAATGCGGTCCAAATTGCGCAAGTAATTCGCGTTGCTAGAGCATCCATTCTGTGCAATTTCGGAGTACAATCGCGTTTGGTAATACAGTTTTTTTTAATCGTTTTCTAATTTTTTTAAAATGTTTATAATCATTTATATTTTAATTTTTTTTTATGTGTTATTGTCGCATTTAGAATTAATCTACGGTGATAAAAATTGCTGGATTCGTGGTGCGGAATTGCTACAAATACGTCCTTCGAGTTCGTTTAGAAATGGCCGAAAATATTACCGAAGAAGAGATCGAGAATCCAAAAAAACAAGTGCAAGTAAGGTTTAATATTTATAGTTTTAAATTACACTTAGCTACTGTATATAAAAAGAAAATGGTGTTTCAGATTGAAGTGTTTTGCGTGATTCGTCCTGAGGAAGGCGTTAAAGAAGTGGTAAAAACTCCTAGCGACCAAGAAATTTCAGCAATATTCAATCCTCCAGAATATTTTAACGAGGTAACTTGTATCAATTAAATCATTATTAAGATACGCCGAATTTCAATTCCCAATATTTTTTAAATAGGTAAAAACTTATAAATTTAAATTTTCGAGAGTGTACGGTACCGATTCCACGGCGGAAAACGTTTTCGCTTCAGCGTCGGAATCTATTCGCGTTTGTTTATTACCTATCCGTATTAATTAAAAACATTTAATATTTAAGTATTTTTGTACAGAGTTGTTTGGATGACGCCAACGTGTTTATTTATTTTTTCGGTGGTCACGAAAGCGGGAAAAGCCATTTGATGCGAAAGCCTCAAGGATTTGTTTATCTCACCGCGTTTCGAATATTCAGTGCTATTGAAGTTCGAACAGCATCGGAGGACAATTGGAAGGTAACATTTTTCATTCACAATATAAAAAAAAAAAAAAATAGCATTAATTCCTTGTTATTTTCAGTTTAGCGTAGAAGCGAGTAGTTGGGATATATACGACAATGATATTATTGATATGTTGGTAGTAGGCGGTGACCGACGGCCTCATTCGATCGTCGAAGAATCCGACGGTAAAGGATATCGCCTAACCAACTTGAGTAAAGTGGAAATAGCGAATGAGAAAGACGTAAATACTTACGAATTAAAACGTCCGCGGGTAAAATACGTTAATATTTTCTTTAGGTGCTGATACCACTTGAATTAGCCGAAGAAAACCGAGAAACGTACATCGCTTTTTGTAAATCCGAGGAACCACCGGTCGATTCACGCATGTCTACAGTTTTTCAATTTCATGTTAAAGGAGTCAACAAAATCACGGGAGAAGAGAAACGAGGTAACACACGAGCTTAAGCCAATAATTAAGTACCGAAGGATGATAAATTATGGTGTTACTAACTTCTTCTGCGAGACTCACGTGTCGACTGTTCTTTTTAATTTTTACATGTGCACGTGGCATCAACAGCTGCTTATTTTAATTATTTTGTGTCCGCTTCTTATTTACTTTTCACTTAAAACAATAATTATTGCAAAGCTGTCTTCCTGTATATTATTCATTTCTGTTTTCATTTTGTAAATGGGGGGCACAATCAGTAAAAAACGCATAATTTTTTATGTGGCTGAGCCATAAAAATAATAGTGGTGAATTTCTACTAACATAATTCTAACTTTGCGCTTTGATTAAGTGCTAAATTTGATTAATATAAAGCTATAAAACAAATAATTTCAGGTTCCATATTCCTAGTGGAATTAGCTGAAAATGACATTGTAAAGGTAGTTCATGATTACCGAATCGTAAAACCGGCGTTCCCGCACGTAACGCAATGGAGGGAGTTTATAAAACAATTGCACTTTAAAGTAAGCAGAATTATTTCTCTACTATAGTACAGTATTGTAAATAAGGAGGTTTAAGTTTTAAAGTCGGCCTTTTTCATTATCATTTTTGACTTTTTTGGTTATTTCTTATTCTATGTCGCGTGCAGAATTTAACTACAGTATTTCAACATTTTTATTTTAATGGTTTTATAAACGACGTGAACTCTTCGATTGGGAAAGCGGGCAGATCCATATTATTCAGTTTGAGAAACAAATATTTCCATTTCTTGAACTTTATTTTTAATCAACTCTATTTAACTTAAAATAACGTTCTTTTTTTTTTTTTTTTTTTTTTTTAAAAAGTAAAAGCATTACATAGATAATGGTATAATAGAACAGTGATTATATAGTAAGATTCGTTTGGGGTTTTTTTTATTTTCTTGGAAAAAAATTAAAATGGTCAATGTCAGACTTTGATACCAAGCTCCTCAAATGCTAATTAGAATTATTTTTTTATTAGAATATTAGATTGGAAAAGGAAGGTTCGAAACTGATAAAATTTATTGGCCAAAATTATCAAAAATTACCTAGCAAAACATTGGTATACGCGACCATTTTTCCGGGAGCAAACCACTGGAGTGATTCTAAAAATACTTTAAAATTTGCGGATTAGTAAAATTAGTGTATTTTAAATATATAATACTAATTCTTATAATAAGTGCTTGCTTTTTTAGTTTGCGAACTCATTACTTTGGTAGCGAAATTCCGGAGCCTTTTGAAATTGGAGTTTTTGATGCAGCCAGCTTAAACTTAAAGTAGCGGAACTATTTTAATATTGAAGATAACCGTAATAATAATTATGCATTTTTAAATTGAATTCCGTATTTGCCTAATTTAACTATTGTTTAACTCTTGTTTAACTCGTCAATATTTTTACGGTTTGTTATAAATCAAATTAAAAATAATTTCGTTATGTGCAATTTGTGGTTTTTTTTTGTACTGTATTATTAGTAAACGAAGTAAAGAGTTGTGGTTATTTACTCGTGTTCGATACTCGCGCTGGACACTTCAAACTGATTTGTTTATTTTGTATTGATTATTTTTTAAAACAAATTATTCGATTTAAAATTAATTTATTTGCTATCATTATTACATCAATGCAATTTTTATTGCACGATGTTGCAGGCGCAGAATTCTTGTTTTTGATTTGATAATTTATTTCTTCCGCTACATAATTTTATACATCTACAATCAAGAGTGTGCCATTGATAGCTAAATAATATAAGTAATTAGGTATGTATAACAAAAGTTACATAAATTAACATTTAATTTATTTTATTTCTGCTCAAAATATATTTTTATTGTAAAATTTAAAAAAGAAAATTTAAATGAAAGATTTTTTTGATATACACGTATATAAAGGCCATGTATCATGGCTCAGGGCATATGTTAATTTTTGAAAAACCAGTTTAAACAATCTGTAGTCTCGCTGAAGGTCAGAAGCCAAACTTAATAAAATTATCATGAATTATTATTTTCAAAAAATATTATATTGTAATAATTATTAATAATATGTTGTACAGAGTATTTTTAATTTATATTTATCTATTTTGGGATTTTAATTATTTTGCTTTATTTATTTTTTTTTAAAAAAAATTTTAAATTCCGCTTCATTTGCATATTTATTTTTAATTAACGGATTAATGTTTTAGCGGTCAAAGTTAAATACGGTTCAAGTTTGCAAAAGTCATTTGCGTCGACACTGTGTAAATCCGGAGCACAACCGCGTTTGGTAATACATACGTACATCATTAATTATATCTGAATTTTTTTAAATAATAATTTCATTTAATTTTAAATTTTTTATGTGTCTAAAATTATTAGAGTGAATTGCTGGATCTATTGTTCGGTTACCAAACACACCATTCGACTTCGTTTAGAAATGGCATCTGGATATAATCCGAATACGTGAATATAAATTTTAAGATATAACGTTTAATAAAATGAATCAATAACTTGTATTTGACAGGGGATCCAATGAACCGGAGAAACCGAAAGAGAGAGAAGTAAGATTAGTTAAATATATTAATTTGCTTGCATGATATAGAAGAATTTGTGTTTTAGCCTCCAGTTTTTTGCATCGTTCGTCCTGTCAAAGTTAACCAGATAGAATGGATCACCTGTCCAAGCAACGTCACCGTAATAGTTAACTTTCCTCTCGGTTTAGCTCCTAATGCTAAGGTTATTTGCATAATTTTAATTTATTTTTAACATATTTTATTATTTTTTTTTTCGTACCGTAATAGGCCAAGAATGAGTATAGGTTTGCCCGAGCGTATGGTACACGCGCCACGATAGAAAACGTGTTCACCTCCGCATCGGAATTCATTCCTGTTCGTTCATTATACAGTATCCACGTATTAATTTAAAATTAAACATTGTAATAATAACGTTTTTAAACAGAACTGTTTGGATGGAAACAACGTGTTTATTTATTTTTACGGTGCTCCAGGAACTGGGAAAAGCCATTTAATCCGAAATAGCCAAGGATTTATTTATCTAACGGCGTTTAGATTATCGAGTGAAATTAAACATCGAGCAGCGTTGAGGGACAATTGGACGGTAATATTTTTTCTCATTCAAAATGTAAAATAAAATATGGTAGTACGTGTCTGTTGTTATTTTCAGTTTAACGTAGAAACGAGTGCTTGGGATATACACAATAACAATATTATTGATGTATTGGCTTTAGGCGCAGATCGGCTGCCGCATTCGGTCATCAAAGAGCCGGTCGGTACAGGATTTTACGTATCCAACTTGACTAAAGTGGCGATTGAGGATGAAAAAGATGCAAGTAGTCGCGAATTAAATCGTTCGCAGTAAAATAGTCTCGTAATATTTTTTTAGGTATCGAAAATACTGGAAATAGCCAGCGGAAACCGAGACGCTTTTCTCACCAATTGTTCGCATCTCCTCCGGCTACCTCGCGTGTCATCTGTTTTTCAATTTCACGTTAAAGGATTTAATGCAACCACAGATAACAAGAAACGAGGTTAGTGAAACTATCACAATACATTTTACAAATTGAATGATTTTCACAAATAACGAAAAAGCATTATAGGCCTATTCAAGATCGTCAGTAAATTATAAGGATTTATTTTCCCCATGGTAATATGCGGAGTATGTTCACTCGTTTGCAAATTATTCGTCTCAAAACTATTTTTAGGCATTTTTTTTTTTTTTTGTTATGGTTTGTAGCTTTTCATAGTAAAAATATGTTTTAGTTTGAAAGTGCATTTTTTCTTACAAAATTCTTCCAACTTTAATTTATGTTAGCGCCTTTTTGCTGTTTGATTTAATTTTTTTAATTAAGCGTATACAGGTATAATTTTAAAATAAATAATTTCAGGGTCCGTATTCATAGTTGAGTTGGGTCAAGATGTTGATAGCGAAATTGATTACCCGCATGTTGATACTTGGGAGGACTATATCAATAAAGCATTGGTAATCGAAATTTCTGTATTATAATTATTGCATCGCACTGTAATTTTGGCTTTACAAAGCCAACCTTGGTTTCAAAGTCAGGTTTTATCATTTTTTTTTATAGTTGAGTTTTCGAAATTTTCCTATTCTATTCTGTGTGTAGAATTTGATGTTTTAAAAACCAACCAGGAACGCAGGGAAATTTGCATTAATTTTACCACTCCAACTTCGATTCCAAAATCGAACAGTTCCATTACTGTACTCAGTTTTACAAACAACAAAATACCACTTTTTAATTTTTAGCCAAAATAATATTTTTAGTACAGTGTTATTTATAACACCGACACACATACAGTATGTGCTTATAAAATCTTTAATAACATTTTAATAAAAACCGGGCATAACAAAGATATTTATGCAATAGTTTAGCACATACTGTAGCCTACGTGTATACTCGTAGTTAGTTTTTGTTTTTTGAAAGAAAAAAAAAACCGAAACTGATAATCATTTCCCGATTTTAATGCCAAGTTTCCTTGTACTGTATATTAACTGTAATTTTTAATTATTAGGATTCTCAAATCCTAAGTGGAAGTTCGAAACTGATAAAATTTATAGACGAAAACCGCGGACAAGTTAGCAAAACATTGATATTTGCGACCGTTTCTCCGTACGAAGACGACTTGTCTGCTTCTGTAAAAACTTTAGACGATGCTTTGAGGTAAAAATTAGTTTACTGTAAATTAATTGTTAATAAAAATTGCATGTGTTTTTTTTTTAGGTTGCGATTTAGTTTAAGAATTCATGAAGAAGACAATAATTGAAAGAAGATTTGTTCGTTCGACGCAGTTTAAAGTAACTATGGCAATTATAGCATATTTTTTTTAAGTATTGTTTTAGCAATCAAAGTTAAATGCGTTTCAAATTGCACGAGTCATTCCGATGCCCCATTACATTTTATAACTTTTTTATGTTTTTCAAAATTAAAGTAAAGTAATATAAATTATTGAGTCTACAATTTGGTTTTTTTAAAACTTAATTAACAATAGCCACTTAGGTTTGCTTTAAAATGTCAGCTGGATCTAAACGTACTCGGTGAATATCAATTTCAAAATGTTTTGATGCTTTTGGGTACAGTATAAATAAATGACTAAATCATTTTGTATTTGACAGATCGGATATAGCCAAAAAAAAGTTTCTCAGCGATAAAAGGAAGAAAGAAGAAAAAGCAAAAGTAATTTTTGTTAAATATAATATTAAATTGCGTATATGTGACGTAAAAAAAAATTCGTGTTTTAGATTCTAGTTATTTGCGTCGTTCGTCCCGGAAAAGAAGGTCAAAGGGAGCTGATAACCTGTCTACACGATGATTCCAAATAATTATATTGCATTGCGCAACAAGGTGGTAATCCACTATCCTCCTGCTCAAACTTCTCAAGATGCGGTGATTTGTCTAATTTTAAATTATATTTAAACATCTTTTATTTCTGTTATTTTTTGTAACGTTTGGACCATACTATAACAAACGGAGTGGTCAACGTGCCAAAATTGAAGACGTTTTCGCTTCCGCATCGAGATTCATTCCGGTTCGTTCATTATAATTATCCACGTATTAATTTTGAAGACATTTGAATAATAATAGTATTGGTGTATACAGAGATGTTTGTATGGAGTAAATTTGTTTCTGATTT
>JAQGAY010001899.1:0-12362 GCA_034698085.1 Polydesmus angustus
TACAGATAATATTTCAATGTTGAAAATGTGGCTGCGGTCGCCAGCTTGACTCGCAATTACTGTCATTGTACCAGAATTAAATGGCAGAACGCATCACTTCAATTCCTTTTCAAAAACCACTTTTCTTTACATAACAAACAGAGAACGGTGACTTCTTTTCTGTCACTTTCAGTAAACGACAGGTGTTACGTCCGCTCTCTACGATATACAGTATAACAACCGGAAAATGAAGTTTTAAATTTGAATTAAAAGCCTACTTTTTTAACGCGCTTGTTTATCTTATGGGAAAAATACATACTCTTCACACGCGGTTCCCTTTTTGTTTAATCGCTTTAACCCGAACCGAATTCAAACTCTGTGATCGAGCTCAATCATGGCACCTGTTGAATACGGGCCACATTAAAATAATTTTATATGCTTTTAAAAATTGGATATTGTCTATTCTGCTTAACTGTCAGTGAACACATTTTAAAAATGCCGGGCCATAACTAATGTATCATAACAGCATTGTTTTGTTATTAACTAATGAATGTAGTGACCAGCACTCGTCGCTGATTAAATCGTCTACCAGCACCATGCTAATAACCTCATTATCTTTTTCCCATCAACTTAATTAGTAAAATGAAACGCTTCAGCAACTTTGTAAACGGTTTCAACAAGATGGGGGATAATCAAGTCAAGTGGGTTAATAACGATCCGGGGTCATTTCTCCAAATAATAATCGGAAAGTTTTGTAAAGCGACGAGCAGCTGCGAAAACGTATTACACCCCACGTTAACTCATAGATATCTAATTGCAAACATTTACCGAACTTATTATTATTTCGAGGAAAATATTTAGAGAGAGAACTCAATTAGAGAACAAATAACGATTATCACAACTCCGTACGGTGCAAGAACAACAACACGCTGAATTTCTGTAGTTTTTCGCCCACGCACCAATAGAAAACAAAGACAAAAATCTCATCAAAAATGCCGATTAGTCAATTTCAAATAAAACAAAAATTTAAGGTAATTAAAAGCTGGCAAATATTAATCGTAACTTAATGTTTCTAAGAAAATACTTTTAGTGTTAATTAGAATGAGATACTGTACATTATTTTCAAAGTGCATGTATACTATGAAAACACTAAATAAATTGCGGCTACAAAATGCTAACCTATCTCATAATTAATAATGTACGAGTATAATAAAAATAAAGTACAAATAATAAATTTAATTTTTTTTTAATATGTTTAATTTTGTTAAAAGCATGCTTAATTTGAAGAAAGGATATTCCATTTTAAATTCAATATGCTTAATTCGAAGCTAAAAGCATTCTTAAATTGGGTCAAATTTCAATTTTTTAAAAAAAGAAATAAAAATATGAAAGTTTACTTCGAAGTTAAAAACATAATTATTCCATTTAAAGTTAAATAAATTTGAAGCTAAAAATATGTTTATTTATTTGTCAAACAAAAAAAAAAACTATGGTTTAGAAAATGGATACTAAAAACGTCAATATTTTTGCTATGAACATAATCAAAATACAAATAAAAAATTTGTTATATTTATCCCCATTATTATTTTTATATTAAATAATCCTTCACGCTTTTAACGTTACCAAAAAAAAAAAATTTAAAATCATATTTCATAGAATAACAATGTTTCAAAATCCGATTCAAAACGTTATTACAATTTCGCGTTTCCAATAATAATGAAAAAAATCAACGCGTTCCAATTCAAGTTAACCGATTTTAATTTTTTTTTAAAAAATCCATTAATACTCGCCCGACATTAAATAACAACCGATTCATATTGACTGAAATTAAATCCATTACTCCGAATAAAGAAAATTTAAAGAAAGTGATTGGCAGTGTTTTTATGCACTAGTATAATACACTCGTAGTAGTTCAATAGCTCGGGCAGCCTTTCAACACAGTCGAAAAACGATGAAATTGAATTCCAAACGCAGGTGTTGGTTGAATTGACGTCAAACTTTATGTTTATTGTTTGTTATTTTTTTAATAAGAAACCAAAAAATGTTTACATTTAATATACGTTAGTTGCGAAGAAAATGACGTAAATGGCTAATTATTCTCGAGTCGACGAACCCCGTAGGCTACGTCCATAAAGCAGAGTTAAGTAGAAAGAAATAATTCATCAAACCCGCGAATATGAGTTTGTATACGAAATGTAGGTTAATTGCCAAATCGCTGACTAGAAGAGTATGGGTAGACATTTGGCAGTTAGACCGAAAGTAGACATCGATCAAATCATCGGAGAAGAATTCGCGCCAATAAAAACCGCAGCAACTAATTGACGATACCGGCTGCCGGCTTTTAACAACTCGGCAAAACAAAACCTGATTAGCTCATGTCATTACAACACAATACCAAATTAGCACAATTACTTTTATTATTTTTAAATAAATCTCGGTTTACACTGATCTCATTTGGTTATATCGCGTAATTAAATCTAAATTGTGGCTACCAAAAAGATAACAGTACAATGCATGTAACGTGTGTCCTTAAAATTACAAAGCTTTTAAAAAGCGAATAAACAAGTCAAATTTTAATGAAAATGAAATAATTTTTTAATATTTACATTCAACACCTCCGATTTAATAATAAAAAACAATTTTTAGAATGTGATCTCTACAAGTGAGTCGGCACGTAATAATGCGCTCAAGGAAATTTGCATTAATCCTATGGTAGCTGCCGGCACGTGCCGAGGTGCAGTAGGCAAAAAGTTTTAGCCGTCAAAGTGAGCGCCTGAGCACGTTTACGCGTGCCGACTCAGTTGGAGAAGTCATATTCTAAAAATTGTTTTTTATCATTAAATCGGAGGTGTTGTTGTATGCAAATATTAAAAAATTATTTCATTTTCATTAAAATTTGACTTGTTTATTCGCTTTTTAAAAGCTTCGTAGTTTTAAGGACACACGTTATTATATTTATTTTTTATTCTTTTAACGAAGCTTGCCTGCAGAAAAATGTAAACTTTTTAATTAACATCAAAAATTTTAATTTAGAATTTAGTCGTTAAATTTAGATTAATAAATCCAATGGCAATGTCACGTCTACCGGTAAGACGACGTATATTAAACAGTGTGGCGTCACAGCGGTAAATTTTTTTTTTATTTTTCAAAATGACTTTACTATTTTTTGAAACGTATCATTTCACGTGTGATACCGTAGGATAAGCAATTTGGTGCACGTGCATATCGTTAGGTTTATTTATTTATTTTCCTGACGAAATAAAGTCATAAAAAGCAACTCCCGAGTTGAGCGTTAATGACACTGGCGCCTCTCATTTCTAAACTCACTTTTTATTTTGCTTATCCCTCCGACTCTCCCTCCTTCTCACACAAAACAGCGCTATATAATAATATGCAAAAATCGTAATTTATTTATTTATGAACGAAATTTATTTCTTTTTCTACAAGGTAGTAATACTATAAAAAAAGATGCGCTGGCGTTTTTGCTTATACTAAATTCATCCAACGCACTTCGCGCGTGAACAGAAGTGAAAAATATCGATTTAAAAATGAAAATAATAATACCGGTATGAAGGGAAAAAAATATGGCGAATAAAATTTTATAAAGCTTATTATTTTCTGTACATTTATTTTGAAAAGTTAGTTCTGATAGCGTTAGTTACGATTTAATTAGCCTCTTACAAATCTCGATATTCCCAGTTCACGTGACATACAAAAATAAAAATGCATAATTTTGCTTAGCAACGAAAAAGTTTGCGCGCGTGCGCTATAACGAGAAAATAAGCGGTACAATTCAATAATTTTTCATATCAAAAAGAAGAAGAAAAATAACCGTTATATTTTCACAGGACCCAAATCAATCGATTTCCTAAAAAAAATATATTTAATTTTTATTTTAGAATTATCGTAATTATAATTATTATAATAGGTAAGCTAATGTATTTAGATTTCATGCAGTTCTATCAGTATCAGCCCGACAGTCTATAACGGCTAAATGGTGCGTAATGCCGTAATTTCAGCGTAATAAAAAATCTAAACCCGATTAAATTAATTTTATTTATTTTAATATAACGACATCCACCGTACAAAACGTTGCTATACTTTTAATTTCTTAGTCATGTACGTTGAAAAATAATACTATGAGATCTATATAAATGTAATATAATCCGCGCAATCTGCATTTCCTGTTGCTCCTATAAACCTATGTTAAATCGGTTAAAATAGACAGCAAAAAGCAAACAAATTGGATTGGATCATATTCGCATAACCATTAGCCAACCAATAAACGTATAATTTAAATTTTTTTTAAACAAAATTTGTTTACATTTGTTTACCAATGGTATTAAGTAAAGGAATATAATAGATATCAGGGCAGTGAATTAGTCACAAATTACATACAGTATTAGAGAGGCCCTATTTTAGACAACTATAAAAAGCGAATCTCCCACAACCAAAAACTTTTTAGCTTCAAACCGGCCCAACATGCCCCCCTTCGTTTACAACAACAACAATAATTATTACGACAGCGATGTAAGTTTAAAAATTAAATACATTTTTTTAATTAATAATTTTTTTTTATTTAAAAAAAAAAAGAGTTCTACCGACGATGAGGCCCGCGAGTGCAACTTGTGGTGGGAAACTTATTATAAGCTCCCCCGATGCAATGTTTGCGGTCGCAGAAAATGGGAAACGCACGACGATCCATGTTATGACGAAACGTGGATCGAATCGGATTATTCAGACTTTGATGAATTGTAAGTGTTTTATTTGATTTTAATTTTCTCTTTCTTTAATTTATTGTTGAATTAAAAGAACCGGTAGCAGCGAACGCTACCGTTTCGTTTATCCGAACGCGCCTCCACCTCAACCACGTCTGAGTTCGGCCCACCGACAGGAGCTCGCCATTGCCGCCAACCGGGCAAAGGAAGCAATGGACGCAGATTTGAAGCGTCGAACAGAAATTAAGCAGGCCGTTGATAGCGCCATCATTCATGAACAAAGGGACTGGTTGTGCATCACAGCCATTTTTGTCATGATCATCTTTTTATACTTTTAAATTGCTTTTTCATTTTTTTATAATATGTACAAGTACCGTAAAAACTCCGTAAATGCATGGGTGCCTCACTTTAAATAACAAACCATTTCAAATGAGGGATTAAGTGCCGAAATAATTGCAGAAAAGCTTAAATATTTAATAATATCTGCAATTCAGTGCCGTATTACATAATAATTTACCGTTATTTTAATTTAATTTAATTTAACAAGAATTGTCGCCTCTTTATAATACTATAGAAATAAAACATCAAAGAATTTAATCTGTTTACATCATTATCATTGAAAAAAATGTTTTAAACTAAGCTAGATTAAAATAAATAAATTCATAAAGTTAAAATAGAAACCGATTATTTAGAGTGACATTTCTATTTAAAAAAAAAATAAATACCGGTACTGGTAAATTAAATTTCTGAAAACGTTTCTGATAATCCTGACTCGGATAAGAATTTCAACCTGGATATTGAAAACTGTTTACATGTAAGCGACTGCCCGATATTTTGAATTCATATTTATTGGTATTGTTGGACCGATATATATTGTTTTGTAAACCGATGTTTTAAAATTTTATACTAGTACTTATTACTTTGTAGTTGCCTACTATTTCTCATTGGTGGAAGGTTTCCAGCTACGCACGCGTACTATATAAAAAAGATGCGCGCATGTCCATAAATTTGCCTAATTTTTTTTAGACCTTGCTTTAATTTCATTTTTGTGACAACAACATAAATAAACCGCATAATTTAAACTGAGATTCAGTGATTTAAACTTGACATATAATAAATTTTGGTCGTTATAATAAGGTTTTTAGTAAAAACGATTAAATTTTTTTAAAAAAATATGTTAAAAAATTTATTTTGGCACAACATCATTTCGAAACGCTACGCTTTGTAGCCCTCAACATAAATTAATTGCATAGTTTAATTGTTTGAGATTAGTGTAAGTAGAATATAGAATCAAACTTGAAAGTTTTATTAGCTTTAGAAAAGTTGTCCATTACTAAACCGGGTTAAATTTCTTCAAATACAGTAAGATTTGATACTATAAATTCAAAATTAAAACCGCCAAAAGTATCGACTAAAATCATTGCTCTTCAAATCGATACCTTTTAAATGTAACCATACATTATCATCAAACACTGTCCAAAATTATTTATTTATTTTCATTTAAAAAAATAAATAAAATTACGGTTTGTGATGTGGTGTAATATAATCGGATCGTTATCATTTTACGTGTTTTATTTATACCCGGGAACGGTACACGATACAAATGATCCGGTAAAAAACGTTGCGGATTTTTGAAAAGCATTGCGGCAAACGCGATGCCGGCAACGGCTTTCTATATTTAGTGTTTTACCAATCGATACTAAAATGTTGCGGCTTGCGCAACCGCAATACGTATGATTGCTGAATTTTCGCATCTCCGTCTAGCTACCACACTTCGACAAAGTGAACAAACGCTCGTTTCACCCTAAAGACACTAAAACTTTTTTGTTTACAATTATTTCGTTACCACTACGCATCTCCACTAGAAATCTCGTCTTTCAATGATCTCAGTTTCCAATACTATGTTGCAGTTACCTAGGATCTCAAAGTTTGGTTGGCAGTTCATTTTCATATCAATCGACAGTACTGTATTGGTAAATTTTATCTTGTATTTTTATTAAATTGTTTATTTTGTTGTATCGTAACTGATATCTGTTATGTTTTGTATTTATTATTACACTTACGAGTGGTCCCATATTCTCATCTCACTTGTCTGTCCTACCGGTAAACAGATTTGCTTTAGTCTATTTACTAGTATTTAGGTCAAAACCCATTAGGTAGTCTAATAAAACGACTTCTTCCCCCCCTCTCTCAACCCTCCGCCTTTACACTCTCTCACCCCCCGCCAACCACTCCACAAACTGCTTTTACGAGCGATTCAAAACTTACTGATTTGTCAATCATCCATTTGTTTGTGTGCGTCAAGCCGAAACCGAGCCTGATTTTATCTCCGAATAAATGAAATAGTAATAATAAAAAAATATATCTACAGTATAGAAGAAATAAAATGAGAAAACGAAACATTTATTAGAATGAAACAGCATTTCCTGATTCAACTTTAATTGTTTCGCCTGCTGAATACTTGATGATTTTAAAAAATACTTGCTACTAAAAATAGAATCAGATAGCGTACAAACATTAAATATTAAATAAATAAAGCTCCGTAAAAATAAATTTAAAAAACACGATTTTCTTTCTTTCAATAATAATTATTATTTAATTATATTCATTCACCATTTTTCGTTTTTCTTTATAAACGTAAATAAGTTCGAGTGCATTTTTTTTTTCTCGTTTCAATAGGCCTACTCACAAATGTTAGCTTTGCGTTCATTAAAAGTAAATTAAAGCATTCTAAATGTAAAATTATTAACGTCGAGTCGTATTTACATTTGCATCTGGATAATGTGATAAGAAAATGTTTCGCCTACTAAATGTAAATATCAACTCTTTAGTACTACTGTATTGTTCATGTTTAAATGGAAAACTTATTGATATTCGATACGGTATGACTGTGATGACATTGCAAGAAGAAGCTTGAAATTTTCGTTATTTATTTAAATTTAATTTAATAAGAATGTGTCGCCTCAATGGTGGTAAATAAATTTACAATAAAAATAATTAACACAATGAACCTGGCTCGTCCTACTAAAAAACAACGCCAAACCAATACATCACAAGCATACCAACACAATAATAATTATACATGTGCATTCAAATACTTGTTAAGGAAAACACACCGAGCAATTAAATAACGTTCTTTGCATGGTCCGTATTTTTGCAAACATTTGCGCGATAGAACGTGATAATAGCTGACATTACAAAACAAGTGAAATAATTATTTACGTCAAAGCTATTCTGAATGACGTCAGGCAACACAGATGTAATAAAATATCTTAAAAAGTCATTCAAGATTTTGTTACAAACAAATCAATTTTTTTTCCTCTGAAAAACAAACAAAAGTTCAACATCTTGAAAATGCAGTCTTAATTGACGTAAACGTTTAAACACAATATAATAGATTGTGCGGTGTAAAGTGATTCAGTGAATTAGCTATTAGATATAAGCAACATTATTTTTTATATTCTCAGATTGCATAAAAAATGCCCTAAAGTCTACATTCTTGAAAATGACCTAGAAAAAACCTTCGAAGGTTCTTATTTAGTTAGTGTTTCTTCAACATTCTTGCACAGTATTTACAAAAACTGAAGATTTTTTATCAACTGCTTTCCTTCTTCAATATTACAAGCAGACTTGTTTCACAATTCGGAACGCGTTCAAAGAATAATTCTTGGAATATTATAACGCACCACACTTTGTTTGTCTTCGAAAGAAGTTAGCACATTAGCAGGTGATGAAAAAAATAAATCTCGATTAGTATTAGGCTATCTACCGTAATTAAGTTGTGTGGCGTTAATTAATTTTAGTAGGCTTAATTCATAAACGCAATTTCAAATTTATTATTATTTAAAAAAAAAACAATAATTTGATAATGGTAATAAAAATTTGTCGTTAATTCTAACTAAATAAATTTAACTACTGGTACATTTTCTCATTTCAAATATTACTATTTCATTAATATTAATTTAAAATGTGAATATTATGCGTATCTTACCTTAACGAGCAGGTAGCTTTATTTTTTAAAAAAACAAATTCACTTACCTATAAATGAAAAAAGTAATTATCATAAGTACACAGTGTAAAGTAAAACATAAATTTAAAAAAAAAGAAGATTATAGTGTAAATTGTCGATTCAAAGTTAAATACAGTGTATTAAAAAAATAATTTCAAATTTATTTATAAAATTAATAATTAAACTGTCATTAATTAAAATCTTCTACTGTATCAGTAATCCAGTAATTAGAAAGTGAACCTAACTTATTAAAGCATGCATTTGTATTATAATGAGCTACAAGTACCGGTAACGAAATCCCGCTTCTATCCACTTCGAAACTCCAATTCTTTGAAATCGTAGATACCGGCATTATTATAATACACCTAGGCCTCGCTTCGAATCTTAGATACGTTCCCACAAAACACTACTCGAAGCTTAAACCAATTGGTCATTGTAAACATGTTAATACCACAGGTACGTCCCGCAAAATGTGCTGTCTATGGAAAAAAAAAAAAAAAAAGCATAAGAACCAAATTTAATAAATGAGTATTAATTGCGCTTAGAAATTGCTTTAATTACGTAATAAAAATAATTAGCATTCTTAAATTAAGTGAAATATTTTCATAATAGTGCAATGTCAGCTGAAAAACATTTTTTTTGCATCATCTAGAGACGATCTAGAAACTTTTATTTTTTTAAAAAAATGTATTTGACGAAGGAGGTGGTAGAGTTAAAAAAAATCATTGACAAAAAAATTCAAAGCAAGGCCTTAGTCTAATACAGTAATTAAATTCGAAACATAGCTAAAATTAAATTTATATTCACTAGCGTTAACTTATTGTGAGTGGTAATGAGCAATCAGCTGGGTGCAATAACAGCGTAACGGTATTGATATTTTAGTCGATTATTACTTCAAATATTTGGTTGCTATCCAGGCATCTAATTTTACATAATCCTATTTTTATATTGATCTTTCAGTTTCACTAATCTACATTGTTGTACTACATAAATATTAAAGTAAAAAATCGACAAATTTATGAACTAGTAAAAAGTTTCAAGAAAGCAGATTTATTAAATTCAGTTTGAAGAGTTTTAATCTCGTTTAGTTAAAATATTTTAGTCGCGGCCAAAACCTTGCATGAAAATTGCAAAATAAGCACAATATAATGAACCAACGTAAACTCAGATACAGTATAGGGTCTTCGTTGGATGGCGTTAGTTTTGAAACATGAATAAATCAGTCGAATTTTAATGAAAATGAAATATTTTTTTATATTTACATTAATTAACACCTACCATTTAATAATAAAAAACAATTTTTAAAATATGACCGCTATAACTGAGTCGGCATTTGTAATTAAGCGCTCACTTTTACGGCTAAAGCTTTGGCGGACTTCGACATGTGTTGGCATCTACCATAGGTTTAATGGAAATTTCCTCGAGCGGATTAACACGTGCCGACTCAGTTGTAGAGATCATTCCCTTAAAATTGTCATTTTATTATTAAATGGGAGGTGTTAATTAATGTAAATTTTCTTTAAAAAATTCATTTTTATTAAAATTTGACAGATTTATTCATGTTTCAAAACTATCGTCATCCAACTTAAACTCAGATATAATCGCGCGGCCTACAATTTATACATAACGTTTCCCTCATCCTGAGTTATTAAAAAAACTCACTAAGGTCAGAGTTCAAACCTTCAACTAAGAAGATTTAAGAAATACGGGTTAATGATTGTCGAGGGGGAAAAAAGACGAACACACAAATCTTTCAACCAAAAGTTCGCAATCCAATCCTGAGCTAACATACTATACAGTATTGCGTTCATCTATGGTTCAAACAACTTTCGGCGAGTTAGAAAGAGAGATATATCTAACATTGATTCATTAATTGATTTTCAAGAAAGCAAATAATTCCGAGAACTTTATGGAAATCAAGCGCCGCTATATTTATCGCGGTAAATGAGATGGAGAAGAGGAAAGAGAGAGAGAGAGAATTTTGTCTGAGTGAGAATCGGAGTTACCAAGGGAAACACGTGGATAATGTTCATAAAAATGTTCAATAAATATTTATATGACGTTATTTGGACGAGCTTTATTTATTACGTTTGTAATATTCGTAGGAAGCTCGTGTGTGGAGGGAGAAGAAGAAGAGCATGGAAATTGAAGCCAATATAAATATTGACGGGCAAATAATAGTGGAAGAGTGATCTCGTTACAATTACCATACTCCGTCTGGCGTGAGAGCCCCGGTAATGTTCGAGCCAACGTCTAACCCTGACCTTTTCCTGCTCAGCCTCAATGCTCCTCACGTGTATTAATTATTCAAATCGATTCAAATCGCAAACAACAACAACAACGCGAAGCCTGATTAAGCTCGATCGCTCACGAATCGGTCAAAACGCTCGTTAAATGCCGAAAAACAACTCGTAAAATCGAGTGGGAGTTTAGGTAGGTTATAAATAGGAAGGACAGGACCGAATATCATAATTATACAGGCCTCATATACTGTACGCTATGACTGTACACAGGCCTTATACAGGGTCATTCTAAATGAAGGAAACAGTTTCACAACACAATATCTTTTTAATTAAATGTGATAAACAATTTCTGTAAAAACACATGTCTTCTATATATGTTCAAAGTTTTTTAAGCCATTTTATAAAATTTTTATGTGACTGCAATGTTTCACAAAAGCATCAAAAATGCAAAAAGTTAATTTCTCATAGACTTAATCAGCATAATCGCGATCCATTGAGTTGATTACTGTTGTTCGATTTTTCAACTCTTTTTAGTTATTGGAAAGTGGTGGAACATAAACGCAATCTTTTACATATCCTCACAAAAAAATCACATGCAGTGAGGTCTGGAGATCTTGCCGAAAAAGCGCAAAGTGCATTTTCTACCAATCCATTGCTGTGGCACTTTTTCATTTAAAAAATCATTTCAAAATTCCTTTTCAAATATTCACAGAGAACAGAACGATTCAATCGATCGCGATTATGCTGATTTGAGTCTATGAGAAATTAACTTTTTGCGTTTTTTGATGTTTTTGTGACACATTCTAGCCACATTAAAAGTTTATGAAATGGCAAAAAAAAAACTTGAACATATAATTATAGAAGACATGTGTTTTTACAAAAATTGTTTATCACATTTAATTAAAAAGATATTGTGTTGTGAAACTGTTTCCTTCATTTAGAATAACCCTGTAATTCGTGGCTAACAACGATCATGCAACGATCTATTGTTATTTAGAATTCAATTTCTAAAACCATGTACATAAATCTAGGTTGGAGCTATAATTTAATTGAAAAAATGAATGATTCAATTTTCAGTAACCAGGCCTTTTAAAAACGCGGGCCCAGGCAACTGACGTAATTATCTAGACGTAAATTCGGCACTTCCAAAGTCTGGTGAGAAACAAAATCCGCCTTTGATTGTTGGTTCAAATTGAGTTGATGGGATGAGTAGGTAACGCAGCGCTCGACCGACTTTCATCGGTGTAATAATTAAGGTGTCGCTAATCAATCAAACTATTAACCCGCGCGACAATCAAACCACCGTTACGTAAGAGAGTGAGAAGAAAGGTCGTTCACATCTTCTTCGTCGTAACCTGATGTTTAATGTATACGAGTGAGATGACGCTGCAACCAACGCCCTCATTACCACAT
>JAQGAY010001900.1:0-12361 GCA_034698085.1 Polydesmus angustus
TTATTTTTCCTTAAATATCTTTTAACTATTTGTGTTTCACTTCTGGCGTGCGTGTCAACCACACACCCTCTTGTTTTAGTTTATTACTTATATTATCACTTGTTTAAAACATAATTTTTAATTAGTTTTTATATAATTTCTCTTAATTATATACTTTTTTTTTTCTTTTTATTTGTATGAACTACATTTTTTCTTCTTCTTCATTTTTTTTTTTCGTTTAATTTTGTGTTTATTACTATAAACTCCAATATTATTTGTAATATGCATTTCCAATAAATATTTCTATATTAACACATTTTTTTTTTAAATTTTAAATGAGTCCTATTTTTCTGTAACTTTAATTAAATAAAAACTATTTTATAATACTCTGAATTTATATTTTAATTGTTTTACTCTCTACATTTTAAATTTTTATTAATACATGGTTTAAGTTTAAGTAGTTCCATTATACGAGTAGTTAAAATAAGTCATAAACTGTTTTATTTTTTCACAAAATTAATCCATTTCAGAAAAAATTTGCATTTGCACAATAACAGTGTCACTGAAGAGAATCCCAGACAATGTCTAATATTATGTTCTCTTCCTAATTTTAATTGCTTTAATGTATACTTTTTTATTATGTTATTTGTGATTATTTATTATTAATTTTTTTTTTCTTTATTAATTTCGATTATTTCTTGTAACTTAGCGATGCATTTATTGTTCATAGAAAAAATATACTTTTGTCATTTACTTTCAATCAAAAAAAGTTTTAACTGATAATTATTTTATTTAGTTTTTTTTTATTGGTGGGTTTTTTTTTTAATCTACAAACAAAATTTTATTTAATCAATTTTTTTTTTCAATATACATTTACAATACTACTTCTTTTTTCTAAATTGTTTAGTTAAATAGAATTGCAGAAATATTTATGCTTATTTAATTTTAAAACTAACCTAATATAATATTTTTTTAATTTAAATTATTTTTCAAAATGTTGTATTTATATTATTACGGTACATAATTTAATTTTTTATTATTCAATTTTTGTCACACTTTTGGCATCAATTATTGCAGTCAACTTATTGCCAAAAGTGAATCAGATAGAAATTAAGATTTATCTAATTTTTTCAATTCTTGATTATTTCTTTTTTTTTTAACTTAATTTATTGATTCATAGTTTTTTCTCATAGGCTTAATATGTTTTATTTGTTCTCGTTAAATTGTAGGTCTTTTTTTCAGTTGTCTCCGGTAGGCTCATCCAATTGCAATCATTATTACGCAATTGTACGCATATTTTATTTGTTAATTTTTTGTTGTTTTTAATTATTACTGAATTGTTTATTATTAAAAAAATTAATGTACTAAAACCTAATTTTCCCGATATTTTTTTATTATTTATTCTTTTATTGTTATTTAGTTTAGCTATTATATCTAGATTGTTATCATTATTTTTTTTTTAAAATATGAAAATTCAACAGGATTTTAAAAAAAATACCATTGTGTTTTACTGCACTTGAGAGAATAAAAATTACAATAATATTTCTAATTGTAATTATTGAGGTATTTTTTAAGTTAATTAATCGCTTGCTCTTTTTATCCACTAAAATCGACTAATGACTTGTATCTTTTGTCACTTATCAATTATTAGTTCTCATGTATTTTATTTTAATATAACGTGAATAGATTTTGTAATTTATGACAAATTTCTTATGCCCACTTTTTTCATCAATTCTCATAGTCCATTTCCAAATAGTAGTCGGACAATAATTCCGTTCCAATCTTCGTTGTGTGTTAATGTTTTTTTTTTATTTTGCTTTTAAATTATAATTTACTTTTTTTAGATGCCAAGTATAATAAATATTGTTTTAATTGACATCTTAGTTTTTTCTAAAAATTTAATTTATTTAATTTCGTTTTTAGATTTTATTACTATTATTATGGTTAATATTTTTGTTCATCGCTTTTTAAATTAGATTCTAATTTTTTAGTAATTATTTTGGTATTTTTTTTAAAAACCTCTTTAATAATTTATGTTTGTTAGTGTCCAAAACATTATTCTTAGGGTTAAAATATTTAAATAAATTGTGAAAGGATTTTAAATAAATAAAAATTATTTTCTGTTTTTGAATTTTGTTGTATTTTCAATCATCAATGTTTTTTTTTATTGAAATTGACAAATGGAATTATTTTTTGTTTATTTTTTAGCGCTTTGAAATTTTGGGCATTGACTTGACTCAAAATGTTATTGACACGTGTATATTTAAGTTATTTACTTAAATTGAAGGCACAAATTTTTTAAGTACTGGTAAAAAAAAAAAAGGTTTTTATGTGAAATTTTTTTTTTTTTGCTTTACGAAATTTTAAAAACTCTTCTAATTGAGTATTTACAGAGTTTTACCACAATTTTATGAAACTTTATTTGTCTTATAATATGCTATAATTGTACGCACATTTAATTTGTTATTTTTTAGTAAATTACTTACTCATTGGAGTTTTTAATAAAAAGCTTTTATAATTTTAATTTTATTGCTTTTTTTTAAAAATTTTTTAGTTTTTCAAATTTTTTTCTAATTAATCTAATTATTTAAATAAAACAACGTGAAATAATATAGGCCTATCTCTGCTTAATTTTCAGGATCTTTTATACGTGGTTTTCTATATTAATTCTATAATTATCTTTCTCTAACTGTTTCCAAATTTTATGGACTTTTATTAGAATAATCGATCTTTTTGCTTTTGTGGAATTTCCACATTCTAGCACAATATTGAGTTGATTATTTAATTTTAAATTTTTTTTATAGTTTTTATTTATTTAAGGGCAAAATGCAGTTAATAATGCTATGTTGATTGTATATATTGTTTTGTTTTTAAAACATTATTAATGATTTTATTATTCCTGCAAAATTGTTTTTTGACTGTCTTAATATTTTTTTTATCTAAAATTTTTTCTAAAATTATTTTGAAGCATTTATAATAGTCGAATAAAACGCGAATTAATTGACAAATTGGTGCTTATTATTTTTTTTTTCTAATAAAATTCAAAACTTCAAAACACAAAATTATGCAAATTAAAAGAAAATTAGAAAAAACGAATTAATTTGGTAAAAATAAATTTAGATTTTTTGTAATATCTTTGAATATCATAGATAGATCTCTCGGGGGCCTATTTATTACCCTGTAGGAATTAATGTCCTTTGTTTTTATTTTATTCATTTTTATTAATTAATTTGTTTTGTTTTTTTATTTTTAATTATAGAGATTAAAACCCGGTTTTTTTTTTAAGTTATTTTTTTAATTTACTTTTTTAAATATTAGTAAAACGACTTTAAAGTATTTGTGTTTTAGAATAAATTTAATTTTTAAGATTATTCTTATTCTAATGTTAAATTTAATGTTAAATATATTCTTAATTAAATTTTTTTTTTTACAATTTAAATTTTATTTATTTGACATTTTATTCACCAACAAAAACTTGTTTCGACGTGTATCAGTCAATTGTTTTTAATTTTTTTTAAAAAGTTTTAATGTTAATTGTAGCGCAACATGCTGTTATTGGATTTTAAATCGCAAATGTTTTTTTTTTTTTTTAATTTTTTACGAGTTGCAATATTACTTTTTTTTAAAAAAAAAAAACAATTTAAGGATCTTAACACTAATGACCATGTCCGTTTCTATTTTATTATTTTGTTTTGCTTAATTACTGGAATGCTTTGTAATTGCCTTATAATTATGTTTTGTTTGTGAAATATTTTTTTTAAAAAAAATTTAATTTAACTTTAGACAAATTTATTTTTGCCTCAAATTTTTTTTAAAAAAAAATTATATTAAATTCAAATTGTGAAATTAATATATCACGTGATTTAAAAAATTCCTTAATGCAGTTCTAATTCTTCTCATGATAAATTTGAGACATGTCACAAGTAAATCCAAGTTGTGTTAATTTTTTTTAAAGATTTTTATTAACTTTAATATTTTATTTTTATTTTTAAGACAATTACTTGTTTGTTTTTTAATTTTAATTACCAGTTTGTTTTTTTTTAATTTTTTCCCCAGTTAATTTTATGATTGTCTAACATTTTTTTAAGCTAATAAAAATTAATTTACAATTTAATTCTTCTTTTTTTTACATTTTTATCTATTAACTGAACGGATAAAAATACAAAATTAAAATAACTTTGAACAGTTTTTTTTTTCCTAATTAATATTTATTTATTAATTAAAAATGATTATTAATTAACAAGTATTTTTAGTATTTTCTTTTTTTCTGGCGTTTATATATTAGAAATTAAGCTTTGAAAAAAAAAATTAATCATAAAATCATTTCAAGTTTATAATTTCTGCGAAGTATTTTTCGGATTTTTTTTTTTTTTATTAAATTTGCCATTATGTTAGAGTAGGGTGCGGATAATTTTTATTTATTACACATTCAATTGATAATTATTGTTCATGATTTTCTATTTTTTGTTTTGTTTTGTTTTAATAATTTGCATTAAATATGTTTGGAATATTAATATTTGGATTATTAAGGTTCAATTAGGGATTTTTTTAAATTTAAAATTTGTCGCCCCGAGGGCAGAGTTTATAAATTCATGAAGAATTTTTTTTTTGTTTTTTTAATGTATTTTTTTTAGTGATTACTCTTAATGGCACGTCATTTTTTACGTCACAGTATTTTTTTACAGTAAAATAGTGGCCATTTTTTTTTCCAGCATAGCTGAAGTCAAATTAGCATTTTTATAATTTTTTTTTTGTTTTATTTAATTGTTGAAATGCTTATTTTTTAATTAGTTTTTTTATTTTTGGCTCGTGTAATATTTTATTGTTTTTTTTAAATAATTATTTAATTTTACAAATTTATTTTTTCCATGTTATTTTGAAGATTTATTAATTTTTATTTAAATTCGAATTAAATTCCATGTAAAATTGAAAACAAGTATTATTACTATTTCCAATTAAATATTTTTAGATTTATGCTTAAATATACCAATTTTGTCTACTAAATCAAATTAAATTTTAGGGCTTGTTCTTCATTTAGTTACCATTTGTTGGCTTAATCAATTGCAATTACATATCTGAATTAGGTATTTTTTTAATGTTTAATATTATTTTTTTATTTTTTGTTGAATTTTTAAATTTTTTATTTTTTTTATCATATACCGGTTCTTTAGTTTAGCATCTTAGAATTTTTTTTCTGTTGACGTTTTATGACAATGGTTTGTTTTATTAGTAATATTATATTTTTTTAAAATATTATTTTTTTTATGATTTTGCTTTTTTTCATTGCTGGAATACTGTACTTATTTTCAAAATAATTTTTGTTTGTGTATTTTATTTTTTTCTGAATAATTATTAAGCTTTACAAATTTATTTCTGAAGATTAATTAATTTTTTTAAATTCAATTCGAATTAAATTGCATGTAGATTAGTAATAATTATGTATTATTTATTGACATCTGTTAAACTATGTTAATTTATTTTTTCCATTAATAAATAAATTCGTATATTTTTTATGCTTTTTATTTGGTGATGGGCAATATTATTTTTTTTATTTACAAAATTATATTTTTATAAACCCATAAATTTAATAAAAAGTTTTTCTAAAAAATTAGAAATTACTAATACTCGTTGCTGTTTTTCAACTGCAAACTAATAATTATTATTGATGCAACATTCATAATATTGCAATTATATTTATTTTTATTTTATAATATTATTTCTCAAAATGTTTTTTAAGCATTGCAAGTTCAGAAACGCTGATGCATTAATGTTTATAATTATTATTTATTTTATTTCATTTGTTTTAACCGTGTTTTTTATTACATTTTTTTTAGTGTACAGTAATAATTATTTAATGAAGCTTTTAAATTTATTTTAGTATTTATCAAACAATTATTGTTGAGATTTTTTAAAGAGTTTTTTTTTTATTAAATAATTACGAGAATTTTATTTATGTTTAAATTTTTTTTTTTTTTTTAGTTGTTTAACAATTTTTTTTAAAATTCTTTATTAAACTTATGCATATTTTTATGATTTATATTTTTAATGAAGCAATTTTATTTACGTTACAAACAAATAAAACTAATAATTATAAAACAAAAAATGAAAATATGACTTACAATTATTTCTTTGTTTAGTGTTTATTCTCATCCTTTTATTTTATTTTTTTTTTGTTATTTACCGAGTGCCGATTTATAGTTTTTTTTAATAATTTCATTAATTTTCATTTTCCATTTATTTCAATCGATGTGGTTTTTTGCATCTAATTCATTTCCAATGTGTTTATTTTTTGTTAATTATTTTATTTACCGGTAAGTGTTATTTTTTTTCATACTCATCTTTTGCCTACTTATCTTTTTCATAGTGCATTTTTTAAGATGCTCTAAAGTTTAAAGTTTGAGTACATTTATTTGTATTTTTCTATTTTCTTATTCATTTTAATTAATTTATTTTTCAGACAATTTCAGTATTTCTTAAATTTTTAATTAATTTTTTAATTGTTTATTAATTAATTTTTATTTAATTTTTTAACCGTGTTATACCTAAATTGTCTTTTTCTGTTTAGAAATAATATTCGAATTAAACTGCTTTTTAAATGTTTTGATGCAAGAAATACCATTGTCTTATTTTCTTCTGAAAAAATGATAAAAATTACAATTTTCATTTGTAATTTTGTTCATTAAAAAATATTAGTTTTCCAAAATTTATATTAATCATGAACACATTCAGTTTATTAAAAAAAAATTGTTTTACTTTATTGAATTAAATTTTTATTAAAGCATTTATGTTTAATTCTGGTATCGAGCTTACGGTCTCGTGACAATTTTTAAATTTTTTTTTTTGTTTAATAATTTTTTTTTTAATTAATTTCAAATAAGTCATACTTTTCTTTAACTTTAATTAAATTCAATTTGTTTTAAATTATTCTGCATTTATATTTTAATTGTTTTTACTTTTGCACTGTTAATTTTGGTATAAATAATTATTTTTTATTGTTTTTTATGTTTTTTCTAATTTCTAACTTCACGAATATTTAAATTATTTTTTTTAATGAATCCATTTTAAGATAAATAATTACAAAGTAATAATGTATGATCTTTTCCTAATTTTATTGGCTTCAACATTAAGTCTTTTTGTCATTTTCTTTCAACATTTTTTATTATTTTTAGTTGAATTTAAAATATTTTTTTTTTTATTCAAATTTTTCCCCACTAGTAGAATTAATAAATAATAGTTGTTTCTACTGTTTGTTTTTTTTTTTTATAAAAAAGAAAAACAATGTATTGAAACTCGTTTACTCGTATAATAATAGTATTATAAACCTAATTAAAAATGTTTACTCATGAGTCTATTGATATTGGTTTAAATTATAAGAAAAAATATTGCTTTATTATAGTTGATTAATTTTAATTGCAAATCAAAATTTTTTTAAAAAAAGGAAACCTCGAAATTATAAGTTTTACTTTAATTGTAAAAAATTTCTCATGGTCACTTTTTTCACCAGTTTAATTTGCGTCGTTGTTCTCCTCATTTTCATTGGCATTTCAAGGCATTTTATGTTTTTTTTATTATAATTCTTCTTTGGTGGATCTTAGTTTGGTTTTTTTTTTAATTAAATTTATTTAGTTTCGTTTTTAGATTTTTATATTTTTGTTCACCGCTCTTCTAATTTTTTAGTAATTATTTTGGTATTTTTTTTTTTTTTTAAATTTTACTGTTACTAAGAAAATAAATTAAACAATAATCAAAAAAAAAAAAAAACCTTTTTAATTTATGTTTGTTAAATCCAAAACATTAATCTAGGGGTGAAAATAGTTAATTAAATTGTGAAAGGATTTTAAATAAATAAAAATTATTTTCTGTTTTTAAATTTTGTTGTATTTTCATTCATCAATGTTTGTTTTTTTTTTAAAAAATTGTAAATGCAATTATTTTTAGTTTATTTAATAAACGCCGTGAAATTTTGGACACTTTAATTAGCTCTCTTACACGTGTTTTTAATTTTGTTGCGAATATTTTTTACTTTTATTTTTGAAACCTATTTTTTCATAAATTTAATGAAATATTATCAGATTTATAATTAAATACACTATTGTTGTTGCCTAGATCAAATTTATTTTCGGATGGTTTTAAATGTATTCGATTTTTGTGGATTGTAAAAAGCACGTGGCACTTTCTTTTTTTTTTCCATTTTTGCCACAAACAATATTTATTCACCGCATCTAAATCTAACATTATGTCTAATATTTTAATAATGGCATTGTTATGGGTTATTTAAAATTTCTTTATTTAATAGTATCAGACCGATTTAATTATTTTTCATTCTCTTTTGCACTAAGGCTGAAGTCATCTTCATTCGTAGGCCTTATCCACTGCAATTATACAATTGTACGCGCATTTAATTAGTTATTTTTTAATGTTTAATTATTGCATTGTTTATTAATTTATTTGAATTTTAAGCGTTTTATTTTTTCTCATTATATTTTTTTTATATAGTTAAAATTTTCTGAACCTTACCACAGAAATAACAGTTCTAGTTGGTTTTTATTTTCATTCAATTGTTTTTGAAACTTTTTTATAAAGTCAAAATAATAATTGTTTATTTTAATCAAATATTTTATATTTGAGACTTATTTTATTTTGTACTTAGTCGCTGTTTTCTTAGCTTTTTTTTTTAAGTCCTCATAGTTTACCATTCAAGAATAAAATAATGTTTTTTTTTTATTTGTTAATTATTTTGCTTTGTTTAATTGAGATAATTTTTCTAATTAATTTGTTTTTTTTTTGCGTAAGAATTTATTATTTTTTTTTAATTATTGTTAAACGTTACAAGTTGATTTTTGCTTTAATTTGTTTTTAAAATAATTATTTTGAAGCTTTATTCATTTTTTTAAAGTTAAATTAGAAGTAAACTTACATTTAATTAGAAATAATTACTTAACTTCTACTTAAATCTGATAAACTATGTTAAGTCATTTAATATATTTATTAGTACGGTATGGCAAAAAATTTTAATTAACAAGAATCTGTAAATTGGCTGCTAGTATCTCCAAGTTGTGTTGTTTTAATTTAATTGAATTTTATTACCTTAATTTTTTTTTTTAGTTAATTACTTACTCATTGGAGTTTATAGTAATTTTTTTTTATAATTTTAATTCAATAATACAGTATTGTTTGTTTTTTTTAATTTTCTAGTTTTTCGAAGTTTTAATATTTATTATTATGTCATGGTATTCCATCACACGTGCATTAGTAATAATTCTCTTTATGTAACTCCCATTGAAATCTGAAAGACTGGTTTAATAAATTCATTATTTTAGTTCTACAGTATTTTTGCCAATGACAAAATAGAATATTTTATTATCTGCTAATTAGCCACCTAATTTTAATTTTTTTTCCTAGCAATATTGATTTTCTTCTCTTAATTTATTTTATCGAATTATTCTTAAGAGCTCTCTAAACGTTATTTGTTATTTATTTATTTTACGAGTAATTGTTTTGGCATTATCACCTAATTATGTTCATTTAATTCATGTTTTTTCTAGCTTCTTCTCATTTTAATTTTCTTAAATTTTTTTTTTTTTTACTGTTTTAATGGATTTTTAATTGTTTTTCTGTTGGGTTAAAAAATCTTTGAGTTTAAATAGTTTTTTTATATATATGAATGATCTAAAATAATTGTAGCACCGCAATTATAATGCATTTTAAAAAGTTATTATTTTTTTTTTTTTTGAATTTTAAGTATATTTTCAAAGCAAATATTAGTTGGATTTTAAATTACAAATAATTGGAGCTACAATGAGCGCAATTAATGGTGTTACAATTTATTAATATTTTAAAGTTTTTTTTTTTAAGAATAGGATTATTTATTTGTGGCTGAACTCTTACTTGTGAATTTCTGTAGTTTATAATTCTTATTGAATGTTTTATTATTTTTAATTGAATTATTAATTTGTTTTTTCTAAGTATATTTTTTAACTACCAGATAAAAAAATAATAACCAGAAACAAAATCTATTTGATTTTTTCTCTATTGTTTCATACTTTATTTTGATGTAATTTATCTACGTGTATTGCTACTGCGTAATTATGTAAATTGTTATTTTTAATTAAAATAAATTTTAAAAAGAAACTAGTTTTTTTAAAAATATTTTAATTTAAAAGTAAGAATTGTATTATTTGATTCTGCAAAAAGAATAAAAATTACAATTTTAAATTTTAATACCCTTATTGTTCATTTAAAATGTTGTTTTCCAAGCTTATAAATTATTATTAATCATAAACTCTTTCAGTTGAAACTTAAACTTAAAAAAATCTTATTAAAAAAAACCATAGAAAGTTGTTATTTGTTTATGCACTTTTCTAATATGCATTTAACAATATAATTTTCATAAGGTCATGTCGAAAAATTTGCATCTCAGAAAAACTGGAACCTATATATTTTTTTTTTTTTTGGTTTTGCATTGTAGTATGAAATAATGTTCGTCTCATACTTTTAGGTTAAAATTATTTTGTGTATTTTTATAAATTCTTCAAGAAAGCTCCAAGAATTAGCAACTTTGTTATTCATTTGTTTCAATTGTGTTTTTTTTAAATATATTTTATTTTTAAATTTGCCAATCTCTTCTTTTCGTCTGATGCACTTTTAAGAATGGGACTGTTATTATTTAATATTTTTATTTTTTATTTTACATATAATTAGATTTTTTTTTGTTTAGTTATTCGTCATTTTTTTTCTTGTTCGATAATTGTCATTTTTTTTTTGTTTGATATTTGTCACACTATGGACGCCAATAATTTGCAGTCAGCTGATCGTCAAAAGTGAATCAGATGGAAATTGAGATTTACAGTACATGTACCAAATTTTCTTATAAAACTACAATAATCTTTATTCAAAATCATCAGCCATTGTTTACATTGATTATCGATTATATTCTTGCAGTTACATACCAGAAAATTTATTTTTTGTTCATTAATTAATTTTTATTCTGAACTGCTATTTTCTACGTCAAATTAAACTGGTTTTCAAATGTTTTGATGTAGAAATACAATAATTGTCTTATTTTCTTTTGAAAAAAAAAAATAAAAATTTTGCCATTTTCATTTGTAATTTTTTTCAGTTAAGAATGTTTATTTTCCAAAACTTATATTAATCATGAACACATTCAGTTTATATTTTAGGTTGAATTGTTTTATTTTATTTGATTACATTTTTCTAAAAGTACAATTATTCATGTTTATTTCTGGTATCGAGATTACATTATCTTTTTGCTTTTTTCAATCATTAATTTTTTTTTATTTTTTTTATGTATTTTATTTTGTTATAATGTGAATAGATTTACAATTACATTCTTTTTTTTAAATTTCTTTCCAATTCAATTGTCTTAAATGACACCTTTTTTTGATTTTTTTTAAATTAATTTTTTTAAATTTCGTTTTTCGATTTTATTACTGGCATTATGGTTAAAAATTTTAGGTACTGATTCTTAAATTAGATTCTATTTTTTTTTTAGTTAATAGGTGGCATTATTCATGTAGGCCAAATGCGTCATTTGTTTTTGTTGTATTGTTGTTTCTTTTTTAATGGTCACTGGTAGGCATTAGTTATTTTCCGTAGTTTTTAATTATTATTGCGCTTATTTTTTTTTTTTTTACTTTTATTTTTGAACTCATAAATCTAATGAAATATCATCAGATTTATGATTAAATATATCCACGTTGTTGCCTAGAACAATTATACCTTATAATGACTAGATTGCATTGTTTTGGGAACATTTTCTTTTAAACTAAGTTTTCCTAGTTGTTGCATCAAAAATAAAATATTTTTTTTTAACTGCTAATTATTAAAAACTCCACTAGATTGATTAACAGTTTTAATTATTAATGAATGCCTTTCATATACCATATACAATTAATTAATTCCAAATATCTTTCAAACCACTTTACAAAAATTGTTATTAGAATATAAAAATACCGCTATTAATATTAATAATATCAATTATCGCGATAATTTATTATAATATTTATTATATTATTGTAATAATTTTTTTTTTATTTTTTTTATTTTAAGAAACTATAAAGTTGTTTTTAAAATTGTTTTAGTTTTTGTTATTTTTAATTACATTATTTATTTTGGTTTTCGTAATTTTATTTTTAAAATGTAAGAAATTTAAAAAACGTTTTTAAATGTATTATTTTAATATTGTTGGTCTTAAATTTATTGAGAGCAAATAATCATTTAACTTAATATCGCTACCTTAAAGCACTCCTGTACTATGTCACTTTTTTGTCATTTTGAGAAAATGCAAAAAAAAGTTTTACATGTGCATAACTCTCGTTTTACCGCTTCGATTCTTTTGATTTTTGGTTCTTTTGCAGTTTAA
>JAQGAY010001901.1:0-12356 GCA_034698085.1 Polydesmus angustus
TTATTTTACAGAAGAAAGCAATATTAGATACATGATTGTATGTAAAAGTGATCATAAGATTACGCAAGTTTTGAAAAGCAAATAAATCAGTCAAATTTTATTGAAAATGGAATTTTTTAAAAAAAATTCATTTAGCAACATCTCATATTTAATAATAAAAAGCATGTGGCATATGACTTTTTCCACTATTTGTCATATATTAAAGCATTTAAGATTGATGTTATTGCAGCCATCCTGCCTGCTGGATTTTAGAATATTCCATTCGCAAAAGTCCAATCATTTCAAAAATTTTGTAGTGCCACATCTAAAGCTCAAAAGGAAAAAAAACATAATTGAAATCCCTTAATTTGGATGTAAAACAAAGTGATTAAAATTTATTTGGGTCTTATGTAGAACACCCCCGCATGTGTATGGAGTTTTCCCTCACCTAACACAAACCATAATAATGATGGAAACTTACATTTAATTTGCCTGGCACATCTGCCTATAAAAATTATATTTGTACTTCATCCATTGATCTGAACAAAACAATTCCTCAAACAAATCCTCACAATATCAACAATAATGTTCAAATAAAAACAAAATACAGTTTATTCTGTTCCCTATTATCATATAAACATTTGTTTAAGCTGGTCAAAATAAAGTTGCAAAAAATTAAAATCCAATAAAATAAATTTCCCAAATGCATTTGAAACCACAATAAATTCTTTTAACATTTTTAATTAGATGGATTCCGTTATGATAATGGAAATGAATAACAAAAAAGTTTCTTCTAGCACCTATAATTTCCAAAAGTAATTTTATAACTATCCATAAATAATTTTTATTGTATGACAGTCATTTTTAACTTGTCATAATGCAAAAAGGAACATTTTATAATAATTAAGTTTGTCATCATTTAAAAGTTACCATTTAGAAGGTGATATAATGTTTTGGACCATATAATTATAATACTTATTAGTTGTATAAAAAATAAAATGAACCATTCACAAGTAAAACTAAACCACTTAGAATTATTGTATTAACATCTAAAAGTTCTAAACATTAGCTGATGTGGGCAAGATTTTAAAGTGGCTTATATCCTATATTAGAATCCTATATAAGTTTAAAATATGTCTGAATGGTAATAGATAGGGATGGGAAAGAATAAGGCATTTGCTCTGGTTTCCGTTAGTAGTCACCAACATTGCCAATTAAGCAAAATTATGCTGCAGCTTCGGGCTGGCGCATCTTTAGCCATAAGTGTAAAATGTAAAAATGTCACTTTTATAAACTATCACAAAGCAAATGTGACCTTGTTTCTCTGGATAGGAGTTATTTTGACTGTGTTTTAAGCGTAACTTTTTGCATTACCCTGCCTCTGAACATCTAAAACTTTGTTATAAATATAGTCTCCTAAGTCAAGATGCCTACAGATCAATAGGATCAATCTATATTTTCAAAAAAAGCCGTTTTACAAATGTTGAATACAATCAGCCACTATTAAAAGTATTTTAATAATTGACAATTTCAAACAATAGGAGAAGGCATTAAGTCTGTTACGAGTTGCAAATTATTACATCAATTATTATCTAAAAAAATATTGTAATGTTCAACACATTAGGTCAAATAAGCATTGCTTTGAAAAGGAGAAAACTACATTTTAAGGGTATAAAGATGACGAATCATACAAAAAGCAAATGAAATAAATATTATTGAGTATATACCAATAATTATTCTAATTACACAGCAGTATAAAAGTAACTACTATTTGCATGCTGCAGCAGTTAAAAATGGACATGACAGCTTGAACCTAGTGAAACGATAAATTAAAGATGATCCAATTCTAGAAATAAGTAATAGAAAAAAAAAGCAAAAATGTGTCATTTAAAAAAAAACGTTTGACCTTGCTGGCTCTTCAATTTAAGTTCTTCAACACGTTAAAGTATTTTTTTTTAGCAAAAGTTGCTCTTCTTGAAAAAATCAAAAAACTTGGCTCCAGTATTTTTTAGAAATCTTTTCATGATGAGGCAAAACTAATAAAAATTTTATGCTTTCATTGTATCAAATATTGATTAAATAATTGATTCAACTATCAATTTGCAAGGAAAAAAATTTAGAACATTTATATGTACTGGGAATTTGAACATTATTAACATAAAAAATACCAAACTTAAAAATGTTAACTTTGATAACAATTAAATGCTTAACTATTTAAACATTAATAGCACAACTAAATAAGAGGCAATTAGAAATAGAATATTAGGTATTGATAATTATTGATTATTTGAAATTAATTTTAATGCCTTTTCCCTATTACTGAAACTACAAGTACAGCATAGAAACGTGTTACAGTGATAATTTATTTTTTATTTTGTTATGTAGTTGGAGGATGTTCTAAGTACCATAGGTGGTATTTGGGGCTTATGGATTGGTCTATCCTGCAGCATTTTACTATCTATGGGATTAGATACTCTATTTAATGCTTTTGATTCAACACAAAAAAAATTCTCTAAAATGCTCATCCAAATATTATACAAATTCACTAACTATTTGGGGTTAATGGTCATTGGTTCAGCGTATGTGTGGCAGACCTACACCATCATTGACAAATATTTGAAGTATGAAATTATACGGTGTAGCTATTATTTTATCAATGCACCGCCCCAAATGTTTCTTTTAATTACATTGATAAATAAAATTAATAAACAAACTAAAATATTTTGATCTTCTTTCATATTTTAATTGGCTGAAAATGATTCATCTTTGCAGCAATAATGTAACATGATTTTTTTTTAGTCTTATTGCATTCCATAAACTAAATCTGCGACATTCGGGCTAACTCTGCCTTTTTAAATTATTAAAGATTGTTTGCAAACCTATTAATGAGAATAAACTTTAGTAAATAAATAATGTTTGCATGCATGCCAACACCTAACCGTATTGTAGAATTTAAATTAATTGACTTTAAATATTTATTTTAGATGTTTTTTTTATGTTTTTTAGATATAATATATTAAGTATAGAATCAGTTGAGCTTCAGGATTCACTTCCCACCATTTATGTTTGTCCACCTCCAAATATTTATATCCAGGATGGAGAAAATGCAACATTAAAAGAAAATCTAATATTGACTGAAAAACTAAAAACTTTAAAAATAAAACAGGGAAAGAAAAAGTTTGAAGTAGTAAGTAACAAATGTTTGCAATTGCTAACTAATACTTTTGATGCTATATACAGGGTTATTCTACAACAATTTTTCACAACACAATATCTTTTTAATTAAATGTGATAAACAATTTTTGTAAAAACACATGTCTTCTATACATGTTAAAATTTTTTTTAGTTATTTTATAAAATTTTAATGTGGCTGCAATCTGCCATAAAAGCATCAAAAACGCAAAAAAATTAATTTTTCATAGACTAAATTAGCATAATCGCCATCCATTTTTAAATTATTCGATAGGACTAAGTAAATTTGTTAATTTCATACTGTAACTAAAATGTGTTTTACTTAGGAGGATGCATTTTACAAGTATTATATGGACAACTTTACCAGAGAAGAGAAATTACTCTTAGTTCCCAAAATATCTGACTTTATGTTAAAATGTGAACTAATTACAGACACTGGCTTGAAGTTGCCATGCATGTAATTTTATATTATATTCAGTACTATAAAATAAAAATTAATTTAAATCTTTATAATAAGCTGCGACAGTTACACAGCTTTTGAAGAAGGTAATTATTTTCCTGGTGTTTGTGCAATTGTCAATCCTCAAAAATCAAACGACAACAGTAAAACATTAAGATTTACAAGTGAGACAATTAAAACGAATTAAAATTGTTATTAATTTAATCTACGTTAATATTTAGATTTGAACATGCATGTGGGTCCTGTTCGAAATAACTTTTTTTTAGGAAACAAAATCCAAGCAACAATTGGACTACATCCATATATAGTTTTTTCTGATTTTTATTTGAGCGTTGAAAGTTTAAAAAATAGATTTTTAGTTGAACCTGGAGATTTAGTGGAAGCCACATTTACTCTGGTAATACATTATTTTTACATAAAAATAATACAATTAAATGACTATTTATTAACAATATTAGACAGAAAAACATAGATTACCTGCTCCTTATTCATCAAAGTGCATTCCAGAAAACTCTAAGTTCACTAAATTACATCCAGATTTAAAAAATCTGTTCAATTTCAACTATTCCTACACATATGAGGTTGTACTTATAAACAGTATTTTTAAAATATAATTAATAATATTGGTGCATTCATTTTTTATTAATTAGGAGTGTCTTCACTCTTGCTTAGAGAATGATTTTATTGACTGGAAATCAGCATCTGGTATTAGAAATTTTTTTTTTGCATATTGAAACCTCATTTTTCTATTGCATTTTAGGGTACTGCTCCCTTTCTGACAGCCACGCTTAAAATTAGTAATAATCTATAATATCAAAAATCGATTTCCAATCACAAATGGCTTGCAATTGTGAAATTGATTATGTATTGGCATGCAATAATATCGATTATGTCTGATTTAATACTGGCTGTCACGCGCTAGTAAATATTTTAAATAACTCCCTATACTGTTCCTAGTACGGGATCCAAAATAAACAAAAGCAAAACAGATTTTATTAAATTGTACATACATGTACACGGGCAACCCCGCTAATTCGAACCCCTCTAATCAAAAAAGCCCAATTAACGTAAAAACCCGGAAAAAACCAAAAAATACAAAACCAAAAAAAATACAAAAGTTTTTTTTAAAATCTAAATTTCACAAAATAAACCATTTTTAGACATGAACCCCGTTAATCCGAATTTTTCCCCTAATTCAAACAAGGTCCGGTCCCAATTAGTTCGGATTAGCGGGGTTCCTGTGTACGTGTAATGTGAGATTATCTCAGAATAATTTCAGTTAAATGTTAATTGTTGTTTATTATTAGTTTCTTTTTATGACTACAGCTACTATTTTAACTATGTATTATCTTTTTTTTTAATATATTATATTAATAGAGAAAACTCTAAAAGCCTGTAATTGTCGACAGCCATGCATGTAAGAATAAGTTTAATTTTTTAGTAAAAATTATTCATTTAACTTCTGCAATAATAATTATCTTTCAAAATTAAAATATGATTTTTGATTTATTTGTTCATTGTTTGTTTTTTTATTAGAGAAAAAGATTATGATTGGAAAACAGTTAAGAAAAATTTTTTTAGTAAAAAAGTAAATTTCAAGAAAACACTATTATTTTTAAAAAAAAATAATAAATATTAAAAAAATAAAATAAATTTTTATTAGAATATAAACCCTAGTCTATTTCATAATGTCGAAGACTTCATGGAATATTTGTGGTATCTTTTTAGTCAATTATCAGAATGATTTTCAAAACAGCATTCTTAAAAAAATTCTATTTATTTTTCTTGTTGTTAAATAACTGTTAATTAGGAATGGCTCAGCTGAAATCCGCATTAGTAGAGGATCCTACACAAAGAAAGTGATTAGAGAAAAACCTGCAAATGACGTAAAACTCATTCATGCTTTTAACTTGTTTCAAAATGATTATAATTTTTGTTGGGGGGTTTTTTTTTTCAGCCATTTAATTTGGTAGGAATGATAGGTGGTATTTCCGGTCTGTGGATAGGTCAATCTATACTGTCACTCATCATGGAAATACAACTGATGGCGTTGACGATCATAAAAAAACTTAAAAAGAAATTTAATAAAATCTAATAAGACAGCTTTGTTTTTTGCCACTTTAAAATTCACTAAATTCTAATCTTATATTTTATTCTATATTGAAACAGCTGTATTGTCCTTCACCTAATATATTTAAAATAGATATTTTAAAGGTTCGTGAATAATAATTAAATGTTGAAAAATTAATTCTACTCTCAAATTCATTAGGAGGTGACAGCGCACTCTTTTTTCTTTTCTTAGATATTAATTTTATTGACGTTGTTGCACTAAATGATGATGATGATTGGCCTCTGATAATGTCAATAAACCTTATATAGTCAAACGTTAAAGTTTGATTTTGTTTTCTGATTGCTCTTCGTATTTAAATTAAAATAAAATTGATTTATTCGTATTATTATAAAAATGCACTAAATGTACTAAATTAAGACAAATATAAATAACCCTCGCACTTCTATTAATAACCACTGATCTAATTTATAATAAAGTACAGTTGCTAATCTTAACTATGATATTAATTAATTGTCATATTTATTGTTCAAATTTCCTTAGTATTCAAATCAAAAATGTTTAGTTTCACCAAAACCAGTAATTTTAAATTGATAAATTATTTTTTTAAAAAAATTAATCCCAGTATTCTTAAAATGTGGTTTTTTATGAAATTTTTATTCTATTTTATTTCTCTTCATTAAATTTTAAATTTGATTTAATTTTTTGAGATTTATTTGATCATATAAAATAACCTATTTTATGAAATACATTTTAAAACAAAACTCGTTTTTTTTTAAAATCACTTCAAATTTCGTGAAATTATCATAAAATACTCCAACAGTTTTACCCAATAATTTTACGTGCAAATTCAAAAAGGCAGCCAATTTGCTGTCTAAGCGAGTAAGTGAAAGTTAAAATAAAATACAGTAGTTAAAATTTAAAAAAAATTAATGAACAAAATTCCCCATAAGTTATTCACTAATTCTTAATTTGTATGTATCGTTTCCATACATTAGAATGCTATTGCTTGAAACTTAAAACGCTAACCGCGTGTCGTGAATGGAAAAGCGCATGGTTTTCAAAATCTACCAAAATCTTAATAATTTTAAAGCATCGGCGCTTTTTAGCACTAATGGCGCATAGAGCACTAATTACTAGACTGGAATCTAGTAATATTTAGTTAAAATTTTGAAAACAATTTGCCAATAAATTCAATTAAAAAATGTTGATTTTAAAAACACGTGTTTAAGACGCAGAGTCAAAAACCACGTCCATTTCTTTCTGAATCAAAATCCAACACTGACATCTGGCGGCGGTTGTAGAGAGCGATGTAAAAGAGCTCCCCACTCTACCCTATGGAAGACTTGCATCCGCTCCATTACGCTTCGGAGCAGGGACGAGTACATTCTCGATCGAGCAAATAGGGAGATTCAATAGAGATTTTAGTAATCGAGGCTCACCCATTCGCGAACAGTAAATGTGACGTCATTGTTTCATCGATTATAGTCTCCAGTCTAACTCTTTCGTCATAAAGTTTTTAAAAAAACGAATGAAAAAGTTAGGAAAAATATTAAATTTTTGACCTCAATCTAATTATGACGTGTGTCCTTAAATTTACGAAGCTTTTAAAAAACGAATAAACAAGTCAAATTTTAATGAAAATAATTTTTTTTTTATATTTACGTTAATTAACACCTCCCATTTAATAATAAAAAACCATTTTTGAAACATGACCTCTACAACTGAGTCGGTACTTGTGAACTTGCTCAATTTGACGGCTAGAGCTTTTGCTGGACTTCCAGCCTGCACCTGCCAAACAATTATTTGTTATTATTAAATGGGAGGTGTTAATTAATGGAAATATAAAAAAATAATTTGTTTTTATTAAAATTTGAATTGTTTATTTGTTTTTTAAAAGTTTCGTTAATTTAAGGACACACGTTATAAGCTTTGAACACAGTAAAAAAAAAAAAACATTGTGTGTTGGGTGCCCCTGATGAGCGGCAATCGGTAATAGCATTTCTGTACTATAAGAAAACATAATGAGGGGCTGAGTTTCTCGTCGCGTTCACATTAAAGCGTTCACTTCCAACACGCGCAAATTATTCTAATAAATTTTTTCCTTTAAAAAAAAATGTTTTCAAAACAAGTTTTTTTTATTTTTTTATTTGTAATTTTATTGAATAATAATTTAGTGTTTTCTTTGTTGTTTTTTTTTTTTTTTTTTTTTTTTTTTTTTTTTTTTTTTTTTTTTTTTTTTTGCTTTTAATAATAATAATATTCAAGGCAAAAACAAATTAATCCGTTAAAAATAATTCAATCAAACATTAATTTGATTTCAATGTAAAGTGACTTTAATTTTAAATTCAGTGCTGATGTTCAAGTGTTTTTTTATTATTGTTATTTACTTCCTATTAAATTTTATTTTAATTATTTTTACGATTGAAGTTATTAATAGTTGAAATTCCACGAGGAACGAGAGTATAGATTGGCCTATCCACAGACCGGAAATGCCACCAATCATTCCCACCAAAAAAAATGGCTAAAAAATAATATTAAAAAAAAAAAGCATTTCAAAAATAATTAAAACATAAATTTAAAATTTTCTTTGCACCTCAATTGCTGGTTTTTCGCTCATCACACTTTTAAACGGGGATGCGGAACGAATGTGGACCTCAGATGTTCCACTCCTAAATACATTCATTTTTTTTTTATAGTATTTCATTTAAAAAAAAATTCTTTAAAATTAATAGGTTTAAACAACTATTAAAATTAATTCGTAAATACCACAAATAGTTAATTAAATCGGTTTCGTTATGAAAAACGCTGTCCTTATTCGGCTTCTATTTTATCATTAAAATACAAGATAAAAATTAATGTAGTTTATGTTTCAATTTATAGTTTAAAAAATAATATTTTTTTTAATTGCTTTTTTAAAAACGTATTTCTTATGGTCAACCGCAATGTCGTATGTTTTTTCCCTAAAAATGATAAATAATGGGGGAAAATGTTAATTTTTAGAAAAAATCACTTTAGTGCAATTAAAAAACACGTGATAATATACTCACTTGCAGGGTTGCTCGCAGTGGCAATCTTCTAGATCTTGCTCTAATTTAAAAATAAAATGTTCAAGTATAATACACTTGGTGTAGCATAAAACTAATGAGACTTATTCTAATAAAATCTAGGATTCATTGTCTAGGTACAAATCCCTGTTGGACACTTTCAAAGTATAGAAGCCTAGGGACGGTACTCACCAAAGAGGCCCTTTTTTCCTTTTCTCCTCTTACTAAATCTTTTGGTTATTTGGAAAATAAATAAAACTGCAAGCTATATACAGGGTGTCTGAAATGTTACAATACAATTTCCGTCGGCAATTAAAAAATTACTATGAGAGATAAAAATGTAAAAATGGTGCCATTTTGCAAAGAAACTCAGAAAGTTTTTTCCATAAAAAAATAATTTCTTAGTTGCTTCAATTAATATTAAAAAAAATATAAAAGTTCAGGGCCCTATTTCATAATGAACTTGTAGCTAATATTACTAGCGTTTTGTTCAATGTACTCTGACCTTAACAATCATAACTTAATACTGACTATTAGGGTCAGAGTACATTGAACAAAACGCTAGTAATATTAGCTACAAGTTCATTATGAAATAGGGCCCAGAACTGACTTTTGAAACTTATTTGAGCAGTACTATCCTGTGATAACAACAATGAAAAAAAAAATGCAACTACAAGTAAAAAATAATGTAAATAGTAAAACAGTGCCATAGACATTCGAAATTTTAATAATTTAGAATTAGTTCTAAATTTTAGTTGGACTTGCATCACCTGCATTCATTTTACAACATTAAGAGCGTTCAAACTCGCGTGATTTTAAACATTCAAAATTATTTTAAAAAATTCATAATATCAAATTTTTAATTACTTTTAGAGCAATTTATTAAAAATTTATTTTTTTTTAAAAAAAAAAAAATTTTAATATTCTATAAAAAAATTATTTCTTAAAAACGTCATTTTTTGAATTTTGACATTTACATATATTTTTTAAAGTTACTAAAAAATTCTTTTTTTTATAAAAAAAAAAACTTTCTGAGGTTCTCTGCAAAATGGCACCATGTTTACATTTTTATCTTTCATAGTTGTTTTTTAATATCTGGCGGAAGTTGTATAGTAACATTTCGGACACCCGGTATTATTACTTAGAGTAAGGGAGTGAGTTTACTTAAGTACGTAAATAGCTTCCCTAAACATCTATACTTTGAAAGTGTGAGAATTAATTTTAAATCTGCGCAATAATTAAGCTTACAAAAATTTTATTAGAACAGTCTCAGGCTGCCACACACTCGCAGCAGGAATATAATTTAAAAAAAACTTATGTAAGAAAAATTGTAAAATAAAAAAAATATTAATAATATTTAGTTAAATGTAAAACTAAGTAAATTTATAGAAACTAGTTGCCATTGAACGTAAATGTTTTTTCCAATTCTGTCAAGCAAAAGTCAATACACTCCTATAATAATAATTATTATTGTTATAAATTAATAAAAATTCATGAATATTATTACAAATTTAACCAAATTAATTTATGTTAACATTAATGTTTTATTACGAACCGAAAATGTATAGAAATAGCTGAAGTTGGCAGCACTGGAAGTGACGACCCAAGGCACGTAAGTGTATTTAGTGTTTGCGTCTATACATTTCGAGGAATAAGGAGCCGGAAGTCGACTCGTTTCCGTCTAATTTCCATACAATATAAAATAAAAACTGATTAAAATTTCCGTTTCTACGTTATCCAAAAAACTAATTGTCAAACTAATGCAAAAGTGATATCCACTAAATCGCCCGGTTCCACTTCCATTACGTTCCGGCTGAAAGATGGGCTCGAACCTTCCCGGGAATAAAACGTAAACGGGTTATTAATTCCCACCATTGTAGCTATTCGAGGCACCGTACAATGGTCACCTTCGACACTCGCCAAACGCAATTTCAATTCTAATAACCGTTCATTGTCTCTTATTGATTTTGGCGGATTAATAATTGCGCAAATGGCAGGTAAATGAGTAAAAATTTTAAAACTGCTAATTCTTTAAAAAAAAAAAAAAATTAAAATTAAAACTAAAATTAACATGTAAAAAGTATTGTTTTAGTCAACAACAACAGCTCTTACTCGCAAGGTAAATTCAATGAACTATCAGAAAAAAATTCGCACTTGGAGATAAAGTCTGCGAGTTTGGGAATAAATAGCATTTTATCTTCCAATGTAATGTTGTTATCCAAGAAGTCGGCAAACGCTAGTTGCTATTAAATTATAATTATTTGGCATTACAGTGGAACTCCAATATTCGTCATCAATCCGTTCTAGAGAAACTGACGAATAACGAATCTGACGAATATCAGATCAATTTTTCCCATAAGAATACATTAAAAATGGTTTAATCCGTTTTCAGCTCTTAATTTTGCATATATCTTTAAGTAAATCAAATTAACCCAGAAATCTTTGCAAAAATAATTTAATTGCTTTATTAATAACATATTAATTACTTAATATGGCTTTAGCTTTACCCCACATTTACTAATCTTGATGTTGTGATGATTTATCAGCATTTTCAGACGAGTAATAATTATTAGCTCTCGTTTTTTTAAAAAATTTTCAAATTTTGTTTTTTTTTTGCTATGATTTTTAAAAGTCCCACTAATAATAACAATCAGCTGACTGAAAAGGAAGTCAAAAGTGTGCCGAATATTGAATCAGCGACAAATATTGAGCAAGAAAATACACGACGAATATCGGAAATGACGAATATTGGTGCGGACGAATATTGGAATTCCACTGTATTAATAATTACAAAAATTTTAGTTAATAATTTTTACGAGGTATAGGATGCTGACAAGAGGACTTATTGTTCTTAAGTATTCCAGTTTCTTACGCAAAATAGCGTTTTGACTCCAATCGATATGTTTGAGATAGAGAGCGGGAGGGGAGCAGACGTAGACGGCGGGGAAGGAGGATCGGTCGTGGGCCTCACTCGTCCGAACGCTTATCATTTCAAACCTTAAAAAAATAATAAAAACATCAGTATTTTTATTGCAATATTTAATTTCCAATGTGTTTTTTTTTTTTGCTTGAGGAATTGTTGGATGATGACGTAGGTTTGCCATATGAAAACCGAGAAAATAGCCAGCAATCCAAAATATTTTATTATTTCGTGTAGAATATGCGTGTGTTTTTTCTCGCAAAATTTAAGGATGATCAAAGGAGAAGCTGAGCGAAGAAATGCTATCCCTAAGGATAACAATATACTGGTCGATAGGCCTATCCATAGGCCCCACACACCTCCCACGGTACTCAACACATCTGCAAACTACAAGGTAATATCCGTGTAATGTAAACAACAACAATATTTTAGCTTTTTTAACTTGTATATGTGGGTTTTTATGGCTGACTCGCGTAAAAGCATTTCTCAAAATAGAAAAGTGGCTATTTTCAAATACAATACGTTTTCTACAATATCAAATTTATAAAAAAAAAATCATCATTTATTAAAAGAAATAATACGGTACCAGTAACTAAAAAAATAAGTTTTATGGAATACCGTGTTTCTCCTGAAATAAGACACTGTCTTATATTTTTTTTTAAAGAAAAAACACCATGAGTCTTATTTTTG
>JAQGAY010001902.1:0-12354 GCA_034698085.1 Polydesmus angustus
AGTCAAAAAAAACGAGATTAAAATTTAAATTAACAACGGTTGAAAACGCAATATTAAAATAAAACCATGCAGTTTTCAAATACTACTAATTCCAGCTGCGATAATAATTAGCTAAAAAAAAACAAAAACACGAGATGATGATAATTGACAGTGCAAATTAAATTGTTTATTTGAAAAACATAAATAATCGCACATAAATAAACGGCTTACTAATTACTTGAATGCAATACACATAAATGACGCAAACGTAATTAATGGTAAAATTATTTCATGCCGAAATACACCGGGTTTGAGAAAGTGTTGCCTCGGCCGATGGGGTTTTCTAAAATAATAAAAAAGAACATTTAATTAAAAGTAATAATTACTAACTAATGAAATAACAGGTATACAAACCGCTGGTTGCAAAGTACAATACTAAATAATAATTAGAAAAAAAACGCTTAATTTAACAACCTGTCAAATAAAATAATATAATATCAAATAAAGTTACCTACTAACGGCGATGATCCTATTTTCCCGCCGCTTTGCACTCGCACTTCCCCGCAGCCGAAGAAACACCGAGACCGTAAACGCGCGCAACCTCACTTCAGCTCGACTCAAGAAGAAATGCATTGGGCTTGGATCTGCGCATGCGCAGATAATGAATGTGGCATCTGGCATCTAGCATCTGGCATCTGGCATCACATTTCAAATATTATTCGAAATATTATTTGAAATGTTTCTAAATATTTGGAATATTATTCGAAATAATATTCGAAATAATATTCGAGATAATATTTCGAATATTATTCGAGATATTATTTGAAATGTTTCGAAATATTTAGAATAATATTCCAAATATTATCTCGAATATTATTTCGAATAATATTCGATATATTATTTGAAATGTTACGAAATATTTCGAATAATATTCGAAATAATATCTCGCATATTATTTTGAATAATATTCGAAATATTATTCGAGATATTATTTGAGATATTTGCGCAGATTTCAAATATTATTCTAAATCTTCGCAAAGATTTCAAATAAGATTTGAAATCTGCATTACAACTGAGTGGCCTTACAGGGCTTCGTAGAAAACTGCATGGTTTTATTTTAATATTGCGTTTTCAACCGTTGTTAATTTAAATTTTAATCTCGTTTTTTTTGACTTTGGCGTAAGTAAAAATTGAATATTATTTGTAGTGTTGTTTATTAAATATTTTAATTTAATTATAAAGATCATCCTACGTTAATTTTAATGCAATAATTATAATGTTGTGATCCTGTTCATTGAAACTGTGAGTAGTTAATAAAGATTTATTTTTACTATAATAAAAATTGCCCTTTTTTAATCGTTTTTCCTTTTTATTAAAGCATTTTGAAAAAACTTTTTACATGGTACGGTTCACCACCATCAAAATACATTTTTGTAAAAGATAATTTAAGTAAGCAATTATTAAGTGAACATTTGACTTGATAATTTATAGTTTTAATTTACGACATTGGCGATTTTAAATTGGTATTTTGTCACTACTGTATTTTAAATTAGTTAATAAATTATAAAAAGTATATTATTAAGTATAATATTTAATATTATGACTTTACTTTTACATAATTATAAAGGTGCGCTATTAAAATTTTGAATAATATACTTCAATTGTTGTTTTAAGTATGTTATTTTGTAAGAGCATTTATGAATGTTAGTTAGGGTTTTATAAATGTATATTTAATTTTTTTTAAACTTTAAAAATATTTTTATTTTATAATTTCAGCTCAGCCATTATGGATGTCAGGGCCAATCTGGTAAAAAAATACTTTTCAAGTGGTTATACGCAGAAAGAAATTCGTGGAATGCTAGCAGCCCAGCATGGAATTACTATAGGTCGTACGTGTTTAAAATACATATTAGCTAATTTAAAGTTATATAGACGAAAACACTATTCGAATATATTTCATCTTACACGGTTTATCTCCGAGCTTATTTCTACTACTGGGTATAACCAAGGGTACAAGTGGATTTATTTAAGGTGTATTAGAAATGGTTTTGTTGTTCGAAAAGAAGATGTAAGGGAGGCATTAAAAATTCTTACACCGGAAAATGTTGCTGAACGAACAAAGCACAAATTGAAACGAAGAGTTTACTATAATTCAGGGCCAAATTTTCTGTGGCACATGGATGGGTATGATAAATTAAAACCGTTTGGATTGTGTGTTAGTGGTTGTATCGATGGATTTTCGCGTAAAATAATATGGTTAAATGCTTACCACACTAACAACAATCCACTAGTAATTGCAGGTTATTTTTGCGAAGCAATAGCCTCTGTTGGTGGTTGCCCTACCATGTTAAGAGCAGATTTGGGGACCGAAAACGGAACCGTCGCTACAATTCAAAATATATTACGCAGTGCAGGCCATGACGAAAATGTTGATCATTGCTTTTTATATGGCAAAAGCACAGCTAATCAAAGGATTGAAGCTTGGTGGGGAATTTTACGAAGAGAAAATGCTCAATGTTGGATGAATTTTTTTGGGCGTATAAGAGATGATGGTTTTTTTAATGGTAGCTACTTAGATAAAAATTTAATGCAGTTTTGCTTTACCCACATTCTTCAAAAGGACTTAGACGAGGTTGTAAACAATTGGAATGTACATAAAATTACCAAAAAAAAAATTACAAATTTTCCAAATGGTAAACCAAATATTTTATTTTCGATTCCTGAAGCTTTTGGGGGTGAAGAATGTCTAAAGCCAGCTCCCATTGATTCATTCCGCGATGTTATAAATATGTGTGTATTTCGTGAGCCATGCATTTGTTCTAATAGAAACGTTTTTGATTTGTGTAATATGTATGTTAATGAAAATGGTTGGTCTTTACCAACTAATTTATTTGAAGGTCGTATATTGTATATGAATTTACGTTTGCGCTTTAATGCAGACTTGCGTTAAGTATTTCAAAATCATTTATACATACTTATTTGAGTACTTAATTAATATTTGACACTCCAGTTAGACTTCATTGTAACAAAAACAAATGATTAAACCATTTTGTAAAAGCATTATTATATTCATTATTATTTTAATAAATCACTTGAGATTTGTTTTCAGTTATTGATTGAGGCAGGTGTAATGTAATGCGATTTTTTACTACCAATAATTTAATAATAAACAAACTTACAGTACCATAATAATTAATATGAATTTCATTTTTATTTGATTAAAAAATTAAAGCATTAAAATGTCCATTCTTAATTAAAGTTGCGATGTGTTTCAGTTATTGACATTTTTTATGTAAAGAAATTGATTGTAAATAAATGTAATAACATCGTCATTGAAATGTTATTTAGATCGAAGTAAATAACAATTTCCGCAAAGCCGTCATAATGAGATTTCGTATTAACATAACATTCAAGATTTTATTTAAATAACGTTAATTAACTTAAAAAAATGATTTTAAAAAGTAATCGAAACATACGAAAGTTATGTTTTAGTATAAATCATAATACGAAAATAATATGATTCTTATACTAATAATGAATAAAAATTTACTTACATTATAATGCAACAAATGATGATTTGATGAGTGGCGAATTTAAATGTAGTATTAAAGTATTAATTCCAAATAAATTCATAATTTATCCACATGTCCAGGAAAAAAAACAAAATTTCTTATACTGTAATTGAAGTTGGATATATAAAGGCACAATTCATGATTCCGTGACCGCGTTCACAAAAATATCTAAATATAATATAAAATTTAATATTATTTCTCAAATAATTTATTCTTTTGAAACCATATTTACAACAGCACATTGGTTGAAACAGCTGATATTGGAATGGCAAATAGTCCCGCGCATGCACAGAGTCAATGATAATTTTCCAGCTGTACACAAAAATCATATTACAATTTATGTAATAAATAATGAAATAAAATATCTAATATAATATTATTATAAATTAAAAACTTAATTTTTAACAGTCATTGAATTGTATTTACGTGTTGATTAATAAATCCAAAAAATAAGTATGTTGGACTCTTATCAGGGAGTACGAGACAGACGTTGAGAACCCGTTGGGAAACCTTTCTCTTAACTTTGTATACGTGCGCGTGTAGCCATATTTTTTGTAGCGCTATTTTTCAATCTCGAAAGATCTGGATATAGTCTGGCGTAGTGTTGCATATAAATTGTGGTAAGTTATTATAAATTATATAATATTTATTAGTAAAAAAAATAAACATAGTAAACGAAATTGTTATAAAATTAAATGATGGATAAAATGTTTATTATCCCAGAATTGTTTCCTTTTCGATTGACATTACTTGTACCGTTTCAAGCAACAGTGACATAGCTTGTCCTCTCAACTCGGTAAGTAAATGTCAATAAAACTTTTAATATTTGTATTAATAATACTATTAACTACCTAAAAATAAAATTAATAATAGATAGACGCTTAACATTTTAATTTTTCATTCACAGATTCCGGTTGTACGTGTGCGTGCCTGCCTTCCAAATTTGCAGCTGCTACTACCTAAAATTGAAGTAATTAAATTCAAATCAATGTATTAATATTTAATGTTATTAACAATCTTTTAAATAAATATATTACATTACAGAAAGAATGGCTCAATCATCTCCAAAAACGGAATCGCGATTTGCAGTGCTGAAACCACTTCTATCGTTGTTACCTCGAGCATGGCGACTTTTTTCTCAAGAATCTGTGGAAACGGCCAAAGCAACGAAATCATCTTTCACTCAAAGTGACGAATCATCATTACTTGACAGTGACGAATCATTATTCTTTGAAAGTGATGAATTCACTCAAAATGACGAACTCACTGAAAATGATAAAGAATTCATCAGACATCTTTTTCTCGGTCAAAAAGTGTTACTCAACATGAATCAACAGTTGGAAGCTGAAATTCAAGAATTGGAAAGCGAAATTGTTTATTACAAAGCACAAATGTCAACTTTAATTAAAGAACGACTCTTCATTGAAAAAGAAATGGCACAGGAATATCGTCAACATACTCACCAAGTCGACTACTATGAGAGAAAGATAGACCAACAACAGATGGAAATCCAAGCTCTCCGTAATCGTCTATGGAACATCCAAATGGTGGCCCACGTTGGAAATCCCGATAACGTTGCCAACGATGACGGTTTCGACGATGAACCACATCTGTGAACATGAAAATAAGTTTAAATTTTTAAGTATTGATACATATTTTTTAATATTTACTCACTTTTTGATACTTACCTTTAGAACTTGTCTTCTAATTTTTTTTTTTTCCCTCTTTTGTGTTAATCATTAATATGATTAATGCACTAATTCTTTGCTATTTTGTGTTTATGATTAACATGATAAATGCACTTATTACCGTATTTATAAATCTAAGCAAACTGCTCGCGCTTTTCACGCATGCATAATTACATATTTGTTAAAAAAAATTTTATAAAAATATTTCCTAACATTATAATTCTTTAATAATATATGTTTCTCTTTTAAAATATACTGCTTTAAAATATATTATTGGACAAATCCTCTTGAACTTTATAAAAATGTGCCAAATTTTAATGTGCATGTTTTATATATCTTTTCTGCATATTTTAATTGTTTTTATGTTAAAGTGGATTCTATAAATGTTATAGAGTATACTAAACACCACAATTTATAAGTTTGCTTCATATTAGGCAACTTTTCAAGAATGCCAACATTTTTATATAATTAATAAAATATATTTGATAGTTCTTTAATTTTATATCATTAATTTTATTGATTCGTTTTCGATACAGCTATACAGTAGTTACATTAAAACATTAATATTAAGAAATCCTCACACAAAAAAAAAAACAAAACCAGCTACAATCTTCAAAATCCGTTTTTGTCCTTCAATAAAATATACAAATTTCATTAAACTTTGATTTAATTATTTACATTCAGATCACCAATAATAAGATTTTATAACCTTTAAAACAGCTGTTATTCCTCACTTAATACTTTTTGGGTTAGCCAAGCCTTCAATTTCACACGTCTCTGGTTATCCTTTTCCCTTCTGTTTAATCAATTATTAATGGGAAATAACATAAAAAATTTATATTTGCATTATCACATAAATAATTCATTTTACTTACTATCATTTACTATTTTCTTCTCGTTATTTTATCCATTAAAACACACACACACACACACACACTAAAAACCTCCCACCATTTGCAATCCGGAAGCCGCACTTTTCTTTAACGGAAGTTGAATCGACGTCATAATTTAAAATTTCTACTGATTAGCAAAATTAAACTTTTTTAAACTTAGATTACTTAATTATTAATATCATTATCATTATTTTATATTAAATACATTTAACTTACCTCATAGCTTTCAAATTTTACTTTCCTCCTTTAATGAATCAGCTGTTTCTTCGCTGTGTCTTTACCGCCATCTAGTGATGTTTCTTCTCAACGTATTGGTTTTTTTCCTACGCATTAAAAACAATTGGTGATTAATATAAACATTTAAATTTAATATAAAAAATATGTCTGAATATTATAATCAAATATTATTGGAGGTATAATCATTCAATATATTAATCTCTGATTACTGAAAAGACTATGATAATAAAAAATTTTTTACGGTAATTTACACCTCCAACCTGTCAAATACATGTGTGGCACTATTTTATGGAAATTAAATACAGTACAACCACGTGAGTACAACAATATTCTCGTAGTGTTTTTCAAAAACTTTGTCTGCGTTTGTATAAAGTTATGGTTTGCAGTTACATTTCTTAATTATTAAAAGTATAATTCAATAGAATACTTTGCTAGGTAAGGAATTCATTTAAACTTAATAGTTGTCATTCATTTAAAATTACGTGTTGCACCAAGTAATAGAAATAATCTTATTTCTATTTATCTTTTTCAGATAGCAAGTCCATGTTGCTTTGTCTGAAAAACAATAGGTAGAAAATTAAATAGTGTTTTATGTGGTAAGAAATAAAATAAAAAGTATTTTTATTTATCTATTTTGCTTTGTTTTTTGTATTATTTAAGAAAATAATTATAATTTGTCGTTTTTAGAAGTGCTTTATTACTTGCGCATTCTTTTTTAAGGAAAAAATAATAATGGATAGAAATAATAATTCCAGTGTTAAAGCTTCAACCGCAGAGGCTTCAACGCAAACTGATCCGACGAACAGCTTTCTTCATTTAAAAATTAATGTGTTAACCGTGGATTTATGCTTAGAAAGAGGCAAAAATGACGACTTGGAAAAAAAAACAATACATTAAACAAAGAATTAATAAAGGAAAGGGATACCGTTAGGTTGTTACAAAAAGAACTAAGAAATTGTAAGAAAGAAAAGCATGCAAGTGAACAACATTTCCAGAAAGAAATCTTTGCGTTAAAAAATGAGTTACACCGATATGGCAAAAGTGACAACCGTGCCATAATTTGCGACATTGCAAATTCAAAATTTGAATGTCAACAGAAAGTGGAAAACTTGAGATGGAAGTTACTCAATTGTAAGGAATTAGTTTTTCAGTTAGCCGAAGTTCTTAAAGAAGACCCGTAAAATAATGATGTGAAGGAGTAATCGATTTAATCTTTACAATTTGGCAGGTGAGTTGTAGTTTAAAAGCTTACCAATTTGTAATATTAATTGTTTTATATTTAAAAATAGTTTCTGTTGCATGTGGCAAACGCCTCGGGTCATCTATCGTTAAATGAACATTATCTATCGGCATTAAGTAAATTAACAATTTTGTAAACGTTTTTATCTTTATAATTTTTATACTTATAAAAAAATATAACATTGTAGTGTTTTCTTAAAAAAAATATTTTATAATTTTGTAAATTTTATATTTTATTATAAAAATATAATTATAATCATTACTAGAGTTATATATCATATAAATAATCACTAAGTTCCTACGTTTAAGTACTGCTTTCAATTCATACTGTTTATACTAATTTTCACATTAAAGTCAATTTAAAAATATTTATATTCTATGTTTTTGTGCTCATACGTGACATCAAAGTAGGATTTCATATAAGGTTATTATCTGTAACAGTGATAAAAACTAAAATAACGTCATAATCATTCCAGGAGTAAAAATGCATATCTTTAAATGAGAATAATTCGCAACATTTTTTTGTTAAAATAGGATTTAAAAATGGTTTGATTAATTTCTTAACATTTACCGTGTCAACAATTTAAATTCAAAATTTAAATAAAGGATAAGCAATAACTTTTTAAAAATAATAAAAAGTAAAATAATGTACTTACACTATGGCGGAACCAACGATGATTTACTGAGTCATGAATTAAATTTTAGTACCAACAATTTTATTAATTCACACGCAAATATATTTTATCCACAAATAAAGTTTAATACAAATAAGCAATAAACAAGTATAATAATAAAAATTAATTTTAAACACCTGCGTTAATTGCAAAATAGTTTTTATTATTGAGAACTTGTTAAATTCTACTCTCAAACAAATTTTAAACATATTAAAATATTAGTCATGCATATATTTATAAGTAAGATATGGTTAAATTGAATACCGGTAATTGACTAAATAAAAAAAAGACAAATCAGCATAATAGCATTGTTTTAATAGAAATTCAAACTTTGTAATACTGTACACGTATAATAAAACTAGTTATATAAGCATTTTGACAAAATATAATTATAGTGTTACAATATCACATTCCTGAAATGCAAAATGGAAGATCAAATATAATTAATGGCAAAATAACTAAATAGAAGAAAAAGAAATCACAGGTACATTTCATCACAGATAGAAGGAAGGTCATGTATAATTATAAAATCGAAATGCCGGCAATCGAAAAAAGTTTTGCACTTCAATAAATAAATAAAAAAAAATAAAAATCACAGGTACATTTCATCACAGATAGAAGGAAGGTCATGTATAATTATAAAATCGAAATGCCACCAATCGAAAAAAGTTTTGCACTTCAATAAATAAATAAAAAAAAATAAAAATCACAGGTACATTTCATCACAGGCACATTTCATTTCAACCATAAAATATTTTTGAAAACAAGCTAAAGAAACTTAGAGTGAATCTATTGCCCAATCTTTGCTTTCGTCAAGAACTCTTGAAAATTCTCGCATAAAATCTATAGCTGATTTTTTTTCAATTGATAAAACTAGAGTTTGAGAACAGGTGGTTGCAGTTGGGCAACCTGCTAAACCAACAACATTTTTAAACTCTATGTTTAATTTCTTTCCTGGAATAATTAAATCAAAAGCTGTCCAAAAGCGTAATATTTTTTTTAGATTTTCGTTGGTGAGACTTTTGGTAAATTTAATTAAATTTTGTTTGACACAATTTTGATCTTGAGTCAAATCATCTGGAAAATTAAACAATTTTAGCACTTTGAGCGTAGTCGGAATCATTTCTTTATAAATGACAATCAAGTCTTCCGCTGTCAAAGTGAACCTGTTGCTAATTACTATGTCAGCCCAAGTTTTTCTAATATACTCAGGCTGCATTACAAATATTTTGTGAGCTATGCCATCAACAATCTCGCAAAATGTTTCAGCACTAGGCTTTCGAGTGCAATTTAAATTAGCCAGAACATCTAATAAATTATCAAAATCTACATTACTGAAGTCAGCAAGTGCTTCCTTCATTAAATCCCTATCAACTTGCGGCATAAATGATAGCAATTCTGTTGTGGAACACATTGTACTGTGTCCGAAAAGCACACTCTCAATGAAATTTTGAGATATCATTGCCGGAAATACTTTATATTTATTCCAAAAATAAATAAAGAACCTCATTACTTTTGGCCAATTACTTGGATCTAGACTGGATCCCACGTTTGGCAGCTTGCATTCAATCCCATCACAATATGAATCATAGAAAGTTGTAACAAATGCAGTAAAAACCTCGAGGTTCACACCACTTCCTATTCCCTTTTCAATGCATCCATTGGTCCCAACAATCCTAAATGAGATATTCCTCTTCAAGCACGAATCGTCAGAAAAATAAAATATAGCATCTGAGAAGATAGTATTTCGGTTAACAGTGATTGTCAAATCTAAAAAGAGAAACAATAATTAAATTAATGGAATTATTAAACTGTTTATTAATAAAAGTCTGGAGTAAAAAAATGTAAAACTCACCATTTTCACTATCTAACTCAATTACTTCCGGAATTTCCTCGAGATCATGTGCGTTTATGTTATCTATAAAATATATGAAAACGTTGAATTACTATTTAAATATTAAATTAATTAAAATATTGTAATTGACGTCATGGCAGAATTATTCTGTTAAAGTTTATAAAAATCTAAAATTATTATTTTATTTTATTTTTATTAAAATAAAGATTAATTCACGTGTCAAGTAATTTTTAAAAAGCTGAAATTTCTTAGTACTAACTATAGTTTACTTTAAAAAAAATTACTCAATCATAAATTTATAATGTGGTAATTTTTATATAGTAATTATGCCATAATTACTATGAGCATACTGATTAACATGTGAATAATCACTTTTAACGTAGTCAATTATTAAATTTCCTACATACATTTTCAACTATTAAATAGATTTTTGCTAATAATAAATACCAAATAGACGTCTGTAACTTGATGTAGTTTCTCGATCTAACAATAGACTGGTGTTAAGTGGGGAGGAATGCTCAGGAATGTTCAGGAATGAATCTTAGTAATGTATAATCATTATAGCAAGATAATTTTATTTAAATATAAAATCCATTTTCTTTCAACTAACCTTGTGTAGTTACATGCGCAGCTGAGATGTCTGTACTTGATGTTGCTGTTTCTTGGACGTTTGAGAAAAATACATCTAAAAAGAAAATTAGGAATTGTAACTCCCGGTGCATTTTTAAATTTTTTTAATGAAATAATTACCAGAAGAAATTACAACTTCATGTGATGGATCTTCAAGTATTGAAATGGTGGGATAAAAATAATTGAGTGGGCTGCCACTGTCATCAAAATAAACTCCGCCATTATTAACATCAGTAAATACTTCCGTCGGCCTTGTAGGTTGTACTATTGCTACATTAGTGTCTTGAACATTGTGAACTAGAATGAATTACAGTTATAAATAAATAAAAAAACATTTATTAATATAAGTTTAGGAATCAAACCTTTTAATTTGGTTACCAAGTTAAATTGGGTTTTACTTTTAGCTGGTGTTTCTAAAATGTATTTTTCAACATTCATATCTTCAGGCATATCCTTTTTAAAGAAAAGTAAATCGAAATCATAGTTCGCTGCACTCCCAAACATGTCACTAATTCCCTCAGGAAAAAAGTGTTCAATAGCTACGGGTAGAAGATCACATTTTTTCCATGCTCTAGGTACGACAATCCTGTCTACACCTCCGTTTCTTTGCCTTTTTACTTGAGTCAAACATTCTTTTAACTCCTTTTTTATTATCTTTTTTACTTTATTATACCATCCCAAAGAAATAGTTTTTTTAAGTGTGTACGGAGACAAAGATTTTCGATAAGATTTATCTTCTTTCATTTTACAAGTCTGTTGCAGCTGTTTAATTAAGTTGAATTTATGTGAGTCTTGCAGACCCTGATTCAAAGTTTCATCTCTAAATGAACATGAACAATATCTCTGTAATGCAGCACGATCACCATGAGCTGGGATGTACGTCGACAATTGTGCATCGGGCATTGCGATAATTGCTTGCGGATCCAGCTGTCATATAGTAATGGAAAAAAATGTAAGTTTATTTAGTAATTAATGTAAACGTAAATGTAAATTTTAAGAATAATATTTGTTACTTTATTATCGACTATTTTAGTAATGATGTCTTCAGATACTTGTCTTATGTTTCTCAAAAAAGAAACAACATGTGAAAAGTTGGTATCAAAATTATTCATCTTTATGATACTTTATTTAACCTATCAAAACTGTTAAAAATTATTCAAACATTACTTAACAATAAATAAGAATGTATAATTAAAAAGAGAAATTATACCATACATTTTTAAGTTAGATAAATATATTCTAGTACGTCAAGAAAATATGAACGGTGACTCCAACTTTTTGGAAATTAACTCTATTAAAAAATGTAAAAAAGAAAATTATTTTATTAATGACATAAACAATAAAATATTTAATCATGTTCATGTAATGTAGACAAAGATATTTTTGCGTAATTAAATTATTACAAAGTCCCATTTAAACATAATAATTGCTTACTTATATTAACTTTATGAAAACCATCACGATCACCACTTATAAATGACTTTCGAAAAGCTTAATTAAAATAAAACGGAAAAAAATTATTAAAGAAGTTCACATTTCATTTATTGTGAATCTGCATTATTGATTATACTGTCATTATAATTATGC
>JAQGAY010001903.1:0-12351 GCA_034698085.1 Polydesmus angustus
TTTAGAAGCTTATATAAATTATTTATCTAAATTTAGATAAAAATCGGAAACATCAAACCATGTTTCCAAATTTCGTTCAGCTAACTTTCATGTAATCTATTTAAATTGACACCAACCTTCCAAAATAATCGATAATTCGGCGAAAACAACTTTCATTTAGTAATCCGAAAAGCTGAACCAGTGCTTACAAATTATTTAATTTTTTTTTGGTAAAAAGAACTACGGTACATTACTCGACGAGATTTGCTTTACAAAAACGCTTTTTTTTTTATTCTTATTTTTGCTTATAACGTTCCGCGTTTAATTCAATTTTTGGCTTATACCAAGATAACCGATATAATTAAATACTATATTTATCAGACCAATTGTTAATCTCTCCTCTTATTATCATAGAAAACATTTAGAAAATTTTAATTTTGCTTGAAATTAATTATTCTAATTTTAATATTTTTTAAAAAAAAAGAATACTATTGAAAGTCTAAAAGAGATGATTTTTTTATTGTATTTTAGGTGACAGATAACGATTCAGCGTCCCACAGTGACGAATGGTCGAACAGCCGGACACAGAACGGAGTGGGCAACACTTCGTCCACGATCCCTACATCCTCCTCAGGAGTACCTACGTCTACCTCCAGTCATCCGCTCATCACAAATTCATCGACTACCGCCAATATGACCGCCGCACTGGCTGCGGTGGCAGCGGGACAACTCTCTTTCAACCAGGTTCAATGCTCATTTTTTTTTATTTTTAAATGCATTATATATTTTGTACTCTCTCTAATTATTTCTATGGGGTATAAACTAAATATTTTTAATTATTTTTCCGTAGCTAATGGTCGCGAGCACTCAGGGACAACAACTGCTAATGTCCAATCAGCTGGGTCATCAATTACAGGTTAAGATTGGTCCATCTTGATTCGATCTGCTATTAATTTGATTTATTTGGAATATTTTTTTAAATAAAATTTGTTTGCCTTTTGTATAGATTCCTGTCAACGCGGGACTCCAATTGTCTGCTCAAGAAATTCAGCATTTGAGGAATCAGTTGCAGCAACATCAACAGTCGATACAACAGTCATTACAGCAGTTGGTGTTTCTTCAACCTAATCAACTACCGGCGAACGTTCAAACTCAGCTCTTCCTTCAAAATCAGGTATTATACAGGGTACAGTTACTTTAAATACGCCGTATTAGCACTGGTGGAATGTGAGCAGGGCTTTCTAAAAATCTTTGGATTCTATCAACATATTTTTGAATTTATTGGTAATTTTAAATTAAGAAGTTTGTCCATAAATTTCATTTCTTCAAATACCCGCCCACAAGCAAGGTTTACCAAGGGTTTCTATAATTCGTGTTTAGGACTAGAGAAATTTACCTTTAAAAATTTGTTTAATAATTTGATTATAAAAATGAATTAATTTAAATAGTAGTTAATACATGTATCTCAATTCTTAGTTTTGTAAGAATGGTGCAGTTTGGAAAAAAATGCATCGAGTGGCTATAAATTTTGCTTTTTCGATGTAGAATTTCCTTTTAAAAATTTAGGTTTTAAATTAACTGAACAGTTTGCTATTATAAATGGTTTTGTTTAAGAAATAAAAAACCGACAACTGTCATAATTTCTTAAATAAATTACTATTATCTTTACTATGTTGAAACTTTTAAATTTTTTTGTCGCCTGATAATTTTTGTCTTTCATAATCGAACACTGCTATTTTATTGAAACTAAAAGAAATGGTGAAGTAATTGTTTTCTTTATAATTTTAGAATTTGCTACAACAGGGTTTGTTGCCTCAAAGTTTTCAAAATCTAGCCCAGAACTTGCAGTTGCAGAGTCAAGCGGCTGGAGTGGCTCCTTCGATAGTGGTTTCACAGGCCGCGGCTGCCGCAGCTGCTGCTCAACAACAATTACATCAGGTATATCTTTATTTTATCTTTCACCTTCCCCGAACTCCTTAATTCTTCCTCCCTTTGTTTGTTATTTTGATGAGAGTTCTTAAGCAATTTGTCTAAAAAGATTGAGCTGTTTGGTAAATGTCAGAAACAGCAGCAACAACAGGCGGCGGCTCAACAACAACAGAACCAGAGTCAACAGCACCAGAGTCAGTCGCAACATCAACAGCAACAGAACCAATCAGGGCATCAGCAGCACCAATCGCAACCTCTCACGCCACAGAACAAACCGTCGTCTCCTCTCACTCCTACTCCGACGAGGATCGGTGAGATCGTCTCGGCGGAAGAACCAACTGATCTCGAAGAGTTGGAACTATTTGCCAAAACTTTTAAACAGAGGAGGATTAAATTAGGCAACTAATTTGCATTAATCAATATTATTTCTTCGATTTTCATGCATTTCAAACATATGAAAATGATTAATGAAAACTAGATATGTTTCTCACATTTGATTTTTCTTATTTTAATGTGTGTTTTGGCAATGGTGAAAGCGACATTAATGAAATTTGGTACATAAATAATATCAAACTTTGATATTCAAAAGTTTTTCAATTTTTGGAATTGCAATTTTCCCTTCGTTCTAGCTGCAAGTGTATCCATCTCGCAAAAAATGCGGCTAGTTGATGTTGAACCCAATGCTTCAATTTCATTCAAAAAGCATTTCTAATGATAAAAGATCTGCCTTTAGAGAAGCAAATAGGTGAACGTTTAATTCACAAAACATCTTCACTCGCAAACAAAGACGCCACTGGAGAAATAGTTTCATTAGCGACTGAGTCTTGATTGCGTTTTTTGAAGGGAGCATATACTGTACTTGCAGAAAATTTTAAAAATTTATAATTTTTTTGGAGTATTGTTGATGCTTGATAGTATTTATGTATCGATTTTTATCAAAATCACTTCAGTCGTTTTTTTTAAAAAAAAGTTGTTCCGAATGCATGGTGAACATTCCTCATTTAAAAGTTGCACTTTTAAGAAAATCATAACTAAGTATTTTATCAGTTAGAAATAAGTGTAAATCGAAGAAATATTTGTATGAAATATCTTAAAAAATTATTTTCATTTCATTAACTTTTATTAATTGTTTTTTTGTTATTAGGGTTTACTCAAGGAGACGTGGGTTTAGCAATGGGTAAATTATACGGCAACGATTTCAGCCAGACAACGATCTCTCGGTTTGAAGCGCTGAACCTGAGTTTTAAAAATATGTGCAAATTAAAACCCCTACTTCAAAAGTGGTTAGAAGATGCGGACAATAGCATCAACAATCCGAGTGCACTTCCCAACACTCACAACGCGCCAGAAACGATAGGAAGGAGGCGTAAGAAGCGCACTAGTATTGAGACCAGTGTTCGAACGGCTCTTGAAAAAGCTTTTATACACAACCCGAAACCCACCTCGGAAGAGATCTCTATGTTGGCCGACGCTCTACAGATGGAAAAAGAGGTTGTCCGGGTATGGTTTTGTAACCGGCGACAGAAAGAGAAAAGGATTAACCCACCGGCGGCGGCGCTGGGTTCACCTACCTCATCGCCGGGTGGAGTGGCCATGTCGGTGGCGGCAGTGGCTGCGGGACTCGCCATGTCCCCGTCGCCCACCCATAACAACCTTTTAACCTCCATTTCTTCCAGTTCAGGGCCTCTTTCGCTCGTGACGAGTGGTGGAGGAGCGGAAGGAAGAGGAGTGCATAACGGTAGTAGTAGTACCACCGGGAGTGGGGGTGGAACGACGACATCTTTAGGTGCTACCTCGACCCACGTGACCACGGTCAGAGACTGACACTTTCCGTTTGTGAAACCCACGTGAGAGATGAAACGAAGGTTTATTACGTCACCGGGAGTTGATGACGAAAAATGAAGTTTTTTCTTTTACTTTTGAAACAAAAATTCGAGTATCGTGTTAGTTGTTGATGTTATTGTTGCCTCTCGTTCTCTCTCTCACGTAAGGGTGTGAAGACTTTAATTTTATCCCCCCACAACCACCCCACAAAAATGACCTCTCTAACTCGCCCATACCTCCCAATCTTAATCGGATTTATTTTTTTCAACGTACAAGTTTAATTTAAATAATTTTTTTTTTTGTTCTGCGCACCGACACCTACCTCTGAACGAATTTAAGACGGGAATCTATTATTATTATTAATATTATTGCTATAAAAATCACCTTAAAAACAATAAATATATATATATTCGTGTGTGTGAGTTTTTGGAAGAAAAACAAGATGACAACAATGGACGGTTCGATGTTAACACACACAACTCGCTCGTTCTCTCTCTCTTTCATCGGTCATAAATCACCTCACCGGAACCAGATTAAAGCATCGCCTAAGCATTAAACATTAATAAATGAAGAAAAAGAAAACTAAAGAAAAAATTTTTTTTGAAGTTGCAATTTAATTTTTTTTTCTTTTAATAATTAAATTATTTTTTTATTTTTACTTTATAACAGTGAAAAATTTAAAAGCAATTTTTTTAGCAATGTAAAACGACTCAGGGGTTTGTCGCCAATCAAAATAAAGTAGCTCGGGTCTGCTTTTTATAATCATGTTAAAGGAACTTTGAAAAACCGAAAGTGCACCGATACGCGTACGCGAAAGAGTTTGAGAGGGAGAGAGAAATAGAAAGGGGAGCCAGCCCCTGAAAATCCTACCTCGAATTATTCGTGTTTATTTTTAATTTTATTTTATTTTTTGTTTTGTTTTTTCTTGAGAACATTTTTTTTTCCATCGTTGATTTATCGTCGTTCGTTTTAATTTTTTTTCTCTCATCTTCTTAATTATTTTCTGCATCTGTCACTACAACTACTTCTAATACGTTTTAGTTGATTTTTTTTTTTTTTGGAATTTGAAGAGGCGAAAAAAATACGTGGGTTTTTTTTCATTCATCACCACAAATTATGTCCAGAATTCTACGTTTTATTGTCTGCTTTGCGTTGTTTCTACTCAGGAACCTGTCTGTTTTTATGTGCGTGCTACGTGTGGGATCCATATTTTTGTTATTTTTTGCGGAACATTTGAATTTTCGGTTTTTTGTTTTTTTTTGTTTTGAAACAAGAAGAGAGAGAGATAAAATTTAAGTAAAATTTATATTCGGTAAAAAATTCAAAAGAAGAGTTTTTTTTATTGGCTTTCCCCAATTGAAAATGTGTTAAAATGAAACCGGAACTGGTGCAAGTGCGGGTTGATTGGTCATAACTGGACTGGACGAGATAAAGAGGGATTTGGTACTAACTAATTCAAAGAAATACGGCATTTTATTTTGGCTTTTTTTTTGTTGCTCCCCTCGGACTGAAATTTGTAAATTGAAGCGGTAAAGAAGAAAAGCGTTTATTAACTGGAATTGTGGGGATAAATGGATTATGCAGTTATATATTATATTTTTTTCTGTCATTTTAATAATTTTTATCTTTTATTTTGTTGACTTTTTTTGTTGTTGATGATTGAAAAAAAAGTTGACGGACGGAGAAGTTAAGTAAAAAAGAAAATCTGTTCACACTTTTCTTCACTCTTTCTATCTTTCTTCAATCGATTGGATATAATTATTATGCAGACGAGAAGATTTACCGGAAGCCGATTAACGGGTCAATTCCTCGGATTTTGGGTATACAACCATAGAAACCAACATCAGATCTTTATATATAAAATTAATTATTCAATTAATTAATTACAATAAATGGACAAAAAGCTACAAAAAAAAAATCGTTCCTAAAAGGGATTGTTCAGGAATTTTACCGATTTAAAAAAGATATAAAAATTGAATTTCCATATACAACATAGAGTTTAAATTACAACGGATGAAACCTCATTTGTGAATCAGGCAAACGGGATGCACGGGCCAACGGAAGATGAAGCGGAAGCAGCTGATCTCGGGTCAGGGATAAATCTTTTATATTTACACATATATTTTTCTCCATAAAAAAGCAAGAAATAACATTATACCATCCTGTAACGCGAACAGGGAATTTAACCGGAGGTGAAATCGGATAAAAGGAAACTGAGTTTGTTGTTTTGTTTGTTTTTCAGTGTGCGTGCGCTCTCCGTAGTGTTGTTGTTTTTATTTCAAATTTTTTTTTCGGATTACCACCTCTCATACAACCTTCCATCCATCGGATTAAAATTATTTTTCTGCAACAAAAAAAAAAAAGAAGAAATAAATAAAATTTTGAGACGAAATGAAACAACTAACAATGACGTCGATTTTGTGGACATATTTACACCTGTATTAGATCGGAGGCAGAAATGTAAAGATCACGAAAGACTGGAAAATCAGACTACGACTGAATGCGGTCCAATATCAAAGTTAACGATCCAAGTGGGCAACAATGGCCTCCAATCTAACGAGCGGACCTCATCAATAGATTATTCTGGGATTACTAATAATTTTTAATATTTTTTTTTTTTAAAGAGAAAAGGAAAAAGAATTGTACATTTATAATAGGTTGAGAACTTGAGATTGAGAAAACAATGTTTATTGTTTATTTTTGTTAGAAATAATTAACACTGGGATCGATGTGCATTATTAATGAACGAATTTTTGAATGAAATGGAAACGAGATTGAATATCTCGAAAGTTGTTACGTTTGAAACGAGATATTAGTCTCGAATTTAATAATTTAAATGTATCCGAATTAAATCATCGCGTATTAAAAAAGTGGTAAATAAGCATTTTTTTAAAAATGAAAATTTTAAGACTATACGAGTTGAAGTTATATATTTTTAAAAAATATTAATACAAAGTGTTTATTAAGATGATTTTAAACGGATATATTTATCTTTGACTAATTCCATTCGGGATGAAGAATGTTAACAAGCAAAAAAAAAAAAACCTGTCTTACCTACGAACATTATTTTAAGTTGAATTCTGAAAAATGAAATTATTATTTAAAAGAAAAAAAATCAAAATTTAATTCTTAATTGGAGCAGCATAAAAATCAAAGCTGTGTAATCAAAACAAAATTATATCATTTCTTAAAATATATTTTAATTTTATGGAAAATCGATTGTTGTCGGTGCTGAGCGAATCAAAACGGGTCGTATAAAATGTGACAAAAATCAAATTCAGAATAATTCAAAATAAAAGAGTTCAACTTTAAATAATTACGTCACTAACACATTGATGAAGGAAATGTCAGTGGCCATAAATCGCGTATACATTGAAATAGTGAAAGGTGTGCCAATCAAAACAGCGAAAATGAATAGCTAATTTCAGTTTAGCAGGGATTTCTTAATTACCGTACATTTTATGTTTTACATTACAGATCTTTTATTTTTATTTTATTTTGGTTAATCGAGGAGCGGGTAAAGAAATTTTGAAGAAGATTGAGAACAGATTTTTGATTTTCTTAACAGGGATATAAAAGATTTAGGAGGAGGCAGTATAATAATGGCATTTATTTAATAACCGTTAATAAAGTTAGTTTATAACTTAATAACTACCCCAGAAAAAGTTATACGTAATTTTTTTTATTAAGAAATAATTGAAGAAAAAGTAAAAATACTTAAATAGTTCTCTTTCTTTCCCTCCCTCTTCTTATTTTTGTATAAATATTTCATTGTTCACTTCATTTATTTTCATTTGTTCTTTTTCCGAAAAATTAAATTTGTTTTTCAGTCTCATAACAACGTGTATACTGTACAGAAGGAAATTACATCTTTTTTTTAAATAAAAATTAAAAAAAAAATAATAAAATAAATTGTTAATATAAAGTTCCTCTCACTCCCACAAAACTTTTTTTTTAAAAAAAGTATAATTTTTTAACAAACAAACAAAAAGTATGAAAATGGAGATGAAATAAGATCTGTTTGCATCTGATAAATGATTATGAAAATGAAGAAGAACAATGATTTACCTCAATTGACGGTTGTGTCTTTGTCGAGAACAATATCTTAGGGTATTCGACGCGTGCCATTTCAAGTTAGTCGGATATAATATAATAAGAGAAAGATTTGACTAACTTGAAATGTCTCGAGTTGAAAATATTGCAGGACTTCACTCTTTCTCTCAGTTTAAATATACAGTATAATGATTCACTAAGGAAATACTGATTCAAGATAGTGTCGTTTATTTTTCTTTGCCACTCTAATGCATTTTATTTTTAAATTTGAATAAAATTGTTTTTTTTTTTTTAAAAAAGTAAACATTTGATTTAAAAAAGCTGTTTTTCTGGTATTGATATTTACAATTGCAAGAAAAGTTTGAATATGGGTGGTTTTTTATAGCATTTTTACTCTTGAAAATGATGGTATTTGAAAAGGTCTTCCAAAATTAAACAAAATTGTTTAACATCGCGGTGGTTCCTATAAAATAAATCTGAGGAGATTGAAATCGACGGCTGTGGAAGTAATTTTGAAACGCTCTATCTTGAATCAACAATAAAAACATATTATATTTATTTCCACTCGGGATTCTTTTAAATGAAATATACACTGTATGCACTAATAAAAAGCGAAGGGCATAAAATATAAGGTTTAAAATAGAATACTCGAAATTAATTTTAATTTGATTTGGTAAAACTAAATGGCGAGCATACATTATTTTGGTCAAATCTAATTTTCAACATTATTCTTAAAAATAATTATTTAAATAAATTTTTTTAAAGATAAAAGATAGCTTGTAATTTCAAAAAACTAAATACCGTAATTATATAGATTTTGAGATCAGTTCGAAATTGGCAAGATCTAGCGCAATATCAATATTATTAATGCTGGAATGGCCATACTTTTCGATCGCTTGATTTTCTACAAGCCGAATTTTGAACTAAAAAATTATTTTGGAAAAATTACTTATTTAATCCGATTAAGTTTAGATCCTTTAAGTAGATGTACGCACGTATTTGATAAAGGGTTTTTTTTAAAAAAAAAATTTCAAAACTTAAAATTGTATTGCAACCATGGAAAATTAGTTTTTAATTGAGTTTATTTTGGATGAAAATATACGAAATTGCTACAAACAAAAGAAAAGTTGAATTTAAGAAAAACATTTATTTGTAAAAGAAGAGTCTAGGTTTAAACTTAAGCCATAGAAACTCCATGGCAACAGCAACCACTGCTACGAGTATTTTGTTTGTTATATTATTAAAATTTAGATTTTATTTAATGGCAATGCCATTCTTAGATTTTTAAATTTATAATGTAACTTGGATATTTTATTTATATTTTAAATTACCATTTCATTGTTTTAATATCAGGGAAAGTGCAATGTTTGCTAGATTTTATTAATTTAATTTTACCAAAAAGTTGAAAATTTTTTTTTTAAATTAGATTTGAGCAATGGCGTTACTTTTTGTTTTTTTTAAAAGTTACAATTTACATTTTTGTTTTTATCTATTTTTATTTTTTATGTACTTTTGCTTTTTATTAATCGTGCAGTTCGACTCAAAACCCATGCATTTCATTTTAGTAAACAAACACAGGGACATTTTTATACAATACTTTTCTTGTTGGACACTGAATTGGTCGAAAAAATTCTTTTTTCACCTCTTTATTTTTTTTTTTTAGGATCAATATTATTTTCTTATAATTTCTATATAAAAATCTTTTAATTTTAATGAAAAAAAAATAATTGTAAACTGGGTTGACGTGTAATACCTTCCGATCATATTGTATACTTTCCATAGAACGATAACATTTAAAACACAAAAAGGTTTAAGAAGATTGGCAATTAGTAGATGAAAACTGAAGGAAAAAAAAAATATATTAATCTTTTGTTTACGAGAAAAACATTTTTTCGTGTTTATTTCGTTCGTTGTGTAAATGTGTGTTTTGCCGCCATGTTGAAGGGTAACAGTATGGAAAAATAATACGAAAAAAAAAAAAAAAAAGATTCTTTTTGTTTAAAAAAAATCAGAAAAAAAAAAAAAAAAAAATTGATAAAAAAATTCTGTAGTGTGTGATGGTGAAACAAAATGTCTTCTTAATAGCTTAAGAGAAAAAAAAAATGTTCGCGAAAAAAATTGAAAAAAAAAAAAATACAATATACGAAAATAACGTATATTAAATAATTATGTGAAAGAGGTATAAAAACAGCGAAAGGGATGACGTAAGAGGTGCTTCTTTCTTTTTTATCACGTGTCTATATATATTTTTGAGATTTGAAGATTCTAGGGGTTTACAAATGTGTTCATCCCCCTCCCATCTTTTTCTTCCTCGATCCCACCCCGTTTATATAGAATTGTATAGAGTTATATTACACAGGGATCGAAGAGAGGGATAAATGTGTGGACCAGGAGGAGGGCGCTATTTGTAAACCAAAAACACAAAATTACGGCAGGGAGTTACAAACCTGGTTTCTTTAAATCTCACATCTCTTATCATCCCTCATTTTTGTTTTGTTTTTTTTTTTTGCAATTTTTTTTTTCCTTTACTATTTTTGTCCAATTTTTTCTTTTCTATCCCCCCCTCATCATTCTTCTCTTATCTTTCTATCTCTCTCTACATTATATTATATATTATATAATTATATTATATCGTTAAATCGAAATCAAATTTGTTTTTTTTTTGTCGTTTATAAAAATTTGGAAGAAATAATAATAATAATAATTAAAAAAAAAATGAGGACGGATCATTTTTTCATTAATTAATTAAGACCAAGTCAAATTCAAAATAATTTTTTTTCGTTTTTCTTCTTCGGAATCAAATATGAAATGGAGGCGGGGCTTAATGTTGTGCCGTGAGATCTCTTATTTTTTTTTTTTTCAGGTAAAACCACACTCCTCTTGAATTTCTACCTCGATTATGCTTAATTTATTAGCAATTGTGCTTAATTACCTCAAGTTTTTGTTGGTTTTTGTAGGAACGGTGCAATTACACCGAAACTGTGTGTAATGCATTTTTATTTTATAAAAATATTATAGTACTAGAATTATAGAAAAAGTATATTTTGCATACTAATATCAAACTGCAATGATGATTTGGATCATGTTTATGCTCAATATACAGGGTGATAGTGGTAGGGGGAAAAAAAAAAGTTTTCCTTACAATTTTTCCTTTATAATTATTATTTTAGAATCAGATTATTTAGAGCACTGTCGATTACGTTTTAGGGAAGTTTAGATATTTTACTTTACGAAAACATCTTTATGTTTCTGCACGGAATACAGTACTTTGTTTCCATAAAAACGTTATTTTAGATTTGAATTGAAAATGACGTTAGTTTTCCATTTTAAATTAGTTACATAAAATTAATGACGAGTCATTTTGCCACTAGAATTTACATTTTCACGTGCAAACGCAATACATAATAATTACCTTATAAAGAGGAGTGTGTAAAGTTGTAATAGACGAATCCAACTGCGATCATTCGCACTATCTTTTCTACAAAATGTTGAATTGAGTTTAAAGTAAAAATATTTTTAAGAGTTTTATTTACTTTTCTTAAAACGATGCAATGATGTTCGCAATCGCCCCGCCCCTTTTCATTTATTTTTTATGATGTTTATAAGTAATTTTATTATTTTAAAATATTTGTTAAATTTTTTGTTTTATTTTTGCCATTCAAAAAAAAAAAAAATGAGGTTATGTAAAGTATAGTCAATAGTCGAAATATTGCGAAATAAGAAACAGTTAGGTCCTATGACTGACCCTGGGTTACATTTTTATTTGACTTGTTTATATGTACGTATTTTATTGCTAACGACGTTTTCTTAATTAGAAAAAAAAAAAAGATGAAAAAAATGTTATTTGTTTTTCTTGTATTATTATAATGTAATTATGCTCAATTTCTGCTCCACTTAAATTTTTGATCGTTGTCATCGTATTATTTTTTGAATAATTTTAATTTTTACATATCTCCCCCCACCCATAATACCCCCCTCCCTCTATCCATCTTTCATCTTTAAGAGAAAACAATACCATCCATGATTATTATTATGATTATAATTATCATCATCGAAGAAAAAAAAAATAATTACATTTTTTTTTTGGTCGTAAAATTCAAAGAAAAAAAAATTAAAAACAGTGATAAATGAGTGGTAATGCGAACAAATTGATAATTGCAGCCTGTGTTTTTTTATATATTATAAAATGGCGTTGATGATCGATTTTTGATCGATACAAATTATACTTATTATTATTATAATATTATATTAAAAATAACGGGACGAGATGTGTTTGAGATTACAAGTGAGAATCAAATGTTGGCATTGAAAATCAAACGGTATCACAAGGGTATAAACCAAATTCCTTTAAGAAAACTATGACGAAAATACATTAAAAAAAAAAAAAGAAAAAAAAAAATTAAAAAAAGATGGAATTTCTTTTTATTGACCTTAATAATTCCGTTGTCCACGCTTCTCCCTCTCCCAGTCTTTCGAAAAGATTAAAAAAATTAATACATTTTCACTTCATTTGGATTTTATTTATCTTTCATGCAGTTAAAACAAAATTATGATGAATGCGTCTAC
>JAQGAY010001904.1:0-12344 GCA_034698085.1 Polydesmus angustus
TCAATAAATGGTAATAGGTTTGAGTTTTATGATTAAGTAAATATTAGTAAGTTATTTAAATTAAATGTTTTTTTTTTTCGTCGGTAAAGGTCACTTGTTGATGTCATCTGATAAGTATTTTAAGCGAAAAACACTACATTAGAATAAGATATATTTGATTTTTATTGCGTTTTTTCGCATTTTTTTATTTCTTTTTTTGGGAGAAGGTCTCTCTGAGTGTGAGTTATGTTTTTGTATGTTTTGCTACAAATCTCCCGTCGATTTTTTACCAAGAAAACAACTAAAAATCACCACAAACTTCTTTTATGTTCTTTTTCAACATAAAGATAAACTCTCTAACTTATTATTTTTTTTTGGCAGATTTTATTTAAAATAAATTTAAACTATTTTTCTATTGACTATAAGAATGTTCGTTGCGTACCAGCGCTACTCTTATTTTTAATAATTCACGTATTAAATGTAATTACATGTACTGTATTAAAAATGTTACCTTTAACTTTTAAGGTTGCTTATACTTTATTAAGTATTCTTTTTGGTAATGTTAAAGGTTTCTTCTGCATTTAAAATGAGAAATAATTATAGGCGTGTGTTGTTACAACTTGCTCAATATTAATTATTAAGGACATTTCTTTTATAGTTTACTTTTGAGTTATAGTCATGAACTGCTACTACTAAAGCTTTTCACAAACTAGGCAACAACCACACTTGATACTCGGTAGCTAACCTTGTATCTCAGCAACTGTATTTTTGTCAGACTGAATAATAACATGGGATTTATAGGCAAATATTTTTTCAAGAATGTGTGCATTTTATTAATACAGAATATGTACTAATGAAATAATATTCGCATTTAGTTTTTTTTAATGCATCATTCAAAAATTATTCGAAAATTGTACTGTATACACAAACTAATTATTTTAATTATATTTAAATACTCGAAATTAAAGGATGCGGCATAAAAGGAACGAAATTTTTACAAAACTTTGTATTTATTACAAAAGTTCAAATCAATGCGGGCACTTTCAAAGTAGATGCCTAGAGAAGCTACTTACCAAATGAGACTCCCTCTCTCCATTCTTAGTAACCTAATAACAATAATTTTGGAGCCCTAGAAGTGGAGACATGTACTGTATATTTGGTCGGTCATAGCTTTTCAATGTTACCCACAGTGCCAAATAGCGACTTTTAATTTAGATTTTTAATTGAGGCAACACAACGGAGCCCCAATTCTGTACTAAGATAGAATTGTAAAGTTTTGGATCTCGAAAAAGTCTTTTTACCCAAAAATCTCAAATACATGTAATTTAAAATTTTGTCGTTTTTTATTATTGAGCATACGGTATTTATAAACAACTCTTATAAGACATGTTGGGCATTTTTATTTTGTGACATCATCAAACAGAGTTACAGAGGTAGACTTGTCGATAGAATCTGTTACTCCGTCAATATCGGCTGTTATTTTGACAAGTCATTTTAAAAATGTTGTCATCCTTAAGCCAGGGGGTCACATTTTGTGATAAAAGTAATTGAACTAAAGTTTTAAGGTCTGCTTTACAAAAACTTGTTGTTAACTTGGCTAATTTTGATTACAGTACTTTTGGTGTTATGTTCAGAGCGAAAATGTTAAAAGATAGTACAAGAGAATTAACAAATTTAACCTATTTTTTTTTTTTGCCAAATATTCAAGTACAGTATAGGTAATAAAAAAATATAAAAGTTTTGAAATCGACTTAGTTACTGTCAAGACGTCGAAATTGACGTGTTGGAGAAATGTGCTAGAAGCGGTGGCCTCGGGAGATAAATTTGAAATTTATTTATTTATTTTAAAAGAAAATGTAAATTTTTTAATTTTTCTCAAAAATAATTAAAAAGTTTTATAAAGTTCTACCGAAGCTTTATCAAATTAAAATAATAATAATAATCCCGGGTTCCTTATCTGCAAAAGATAATTATGAACTACCAACCTAATTAACTTTTAAATGCCAATAGCAAGATGAAACTTTTTATTAAAACATTTTGCTTCTGCATTTGAAATTGACTCACTTAAGGTAGGGTATGACGGTGAAGACAAATTATTGAATTTTGTGCTGAATAAATGTGAGTTTGGGGAGAGGAGGAAGAGGGTGTTTGGATTTGTCCTTATGGCAGACGAATTTATCGTTCACTATAAACTGCCATTGTTATGTATTATTTGGCGTCTTTTCATATATATTATGCAACGGAGATGGATATATTTTAGCCGAGTAGCCGATAAAGTGTCCTGTAGTGCATTTTTTATATATCTTACGTAAGTCTAAAGCCGTGGTCATAAAAACCCTCCGTTCGCCCACTCCCACCTCTTAATAATATTCCCTCAAAAAAAAAAAAAAAAAAAAAAAAGTGAAATCTCCCCACCCGCTTTTTCTTAGGAATATCCCCTTTATCTCTTTCCCCCACAACCCTCCCTCTCGTTTCGAGGGGTAAAAAATACCAAAAGGTTGCTCATCTTCTCTTAAGGATGAACATCGACACTTAAATCATGGAAATTTCTCAACTTTTCATCCCATGTGGTCTCCACTTCGCATTTACAGCGAAAAACGCTCAAAATCTATTTAAATCATTTTTACTAGCGTTCTATCAAAGGTGCACGCGCGCCTTCTATTGCACGGTAGCGATAGGTGCATTTTTATTGCTTAACTTTTATAGCCTAAAAATAATAAACTTGAAACAAATTTGTTTTTATTTTTTTTTTTTAATAAAAAAATAAAAACAAATTTGTTTCAAGTTTTTCTCCCCTGGTATACAAGAAGCGTTTTTAAATTAAAACAAACATTCTTTTATTAACTATAGTAGAACTCGGTTATAACGACATCGAAGAAACAGAATTTTTTTATGACGTTATCCGACTTTTGTTATATCCGAATAATCCAAAATCCATGCAATATTTGAGATGAATCATTGAAATCATTACATTAATTTTGCTCTAATAGTGTAGAAATCTTGCAAACAAAAAGGTTGTGTTATGATTTTTTTTGACGCAATATCCGAGGCTGATGTTTTTTTTAAATAAAGGGAATACACGCTTTACATGTTTGCGATGAGAAATGACGTTATATCCGAGAATGGCATAACCAAGTTCCACTGTATACAGCATTAAATAACTACAATACAGTTGTAATTTTAAAGAACCGTGAAGAACTTAAGTTCTTGATTTTCGATTATCCGTACAGGTCGATGCCTGGGGTAGTCCGGATACGCAAATATCCTGATAATGGAATATCATTGAAAAACACTCATTTTTTTTTGCATGAATTTATTTAAAATAATTTTAATGAAATGGGAAAATATAACAATGGAACATATAACAAAGAAAGAAACATTGCGCTATTTTTTCGAGTTTTTTTTTTTTTTTAATTTCTAAAAAAAAAGTGTCCGGATAATGGGGAAATCTGGATAATCGAGGTCCGTATAATCGTGACTCTACTTAAATTGTGAAATTTGGTCATTTTTAATTCGATTTATTATTTAAAAAAAAACAAACATTTATCAGAAGTAAGTTAAAGTTTCTAATCAATTAACTTTTTTAAACTTAAATTTTGAACGTTTTGCATTTCCGCAAACTTTCAGCTGAGAATTTCGTATCGTTCTCTTTAAATCGAAACCTTTATTAATTAATGCGTTCTACGTCACCGTTACCAAGTTCCGTTCAGAGTCATTTGAATCTAATCAAACTCGAAAAGTCGTTAGAGAATAAATGACTAGGCTCAACCACCCAATATAAGCTCACGTGATTAAAATTTGCTTTCTCCCTGTATAAATTTCGACTCTACTCGACTGCATCACTGTCCATCATTCTTCATAAAGTTAGCACTATAAGATGCGTCCGCGTGTGTTTTCCTCCTCGCTTTACACTTGCACTAACACGGACATAAGCGAAGCCGGACATGTATTGTTAATGCCTCTCATTTACTTTGACGTTGGCCACTCTCACGTGTCCAGTCTCATTCTGTCCGAACCTCATTTCCATTGTCCGTCTGATTATTCGTCGTGGTGTGACTTTGAGAGTAAAAGTGGGTGGTATGCTAGGGGGTGTGGGTGGTGATGACCATTCAGGTGACTTTTCCAAAAGCGAAGCACATAAAGATGAGAAGGGGAGAAGGAAAAAGAGGGGGGATAAAAATAGAATAAATGCAGCTGTTCTCATTCCCATGATAAAACTGACCATAACAAAAATCTCTCTATCCCTCGGCGGGCTACGAGGGAAAGGGAGGGAGGGAGGATATTCCTCGAGATGCACTGGTCAGTTTTAAGGAATAAACGATTTTTTTTTTCCTTCTCGCTATTTCACATACACTGAATTCAATGTCCACTCCCACCCACACCTCCAACTACCCCCAACCCCCACTTTTATAATTCCCTCGTACTATCCCTCCTACTGCACTACTACATTCATGATAAATGAAAGCGCTCTCTTCGGTGTTTATGTGGTGGGCGGAGTGGGGAGTAGAAGAGAGTGGGAGGGGTGGTCGTGGAATTTCATCTATAAATTAAGAAGGGAAAATGACCACAAGTGTGAATATACTAAAAAAAAACCGTTAGTATGAGTTATGGCGATGGCTTTTAATATTTCAACTTTCTTTTTTATACTTTTCATGAGCAAAAAAATAAGAAAAAAAAAAATTCGAAATGACCGCGATATTAATTAATATTTTGTTTGAAATTATGTTTTTAATTTTTTTTGTTTTATTTATTTCTAGGTACGTTCTGTTCTTGCATTATTCTTTTTTTTTTTCTTTGAAAAAAAAAATGTAGAATTGGAAAGTTTTTTTGGGTGAAATGTCATTTCGTGTGTAACGTCATGAAAGGGCGGATGTACAGTAGGTTATCGATATTTTCTAACTTTATTATTAATATTATTATTTTTAATATCGGGGTATTGTGTTTTAATTTCGTGATATTGAAATGGGAATCAATTCTCACCTTTTCTGCGTACCTTTTCTTTAATGACGGAATTTTCTTATTTCCCCCCTCTCTCATTTATGTTTGGTGCGTTGCTATGGCAACCAACTTTGACAATTTACACCTCGTTTCACTCACCCGCTTATCCCACTTTGGCTAACTGATCGATCTGTTTGACATGTGATGGATGCATCTATTGAAGTGAAAGGAAGAAAAAAAAAAAAAAAAGGTAGGGAGGGGGAGGGCTGTGGGTGAGAAGGAGAAATCATTCCCTCCTAATAACAAATAAACATTAAAGAATGAGAAGTACGAGAGAAAAAAAAGTTTGCTTATTTTTATTTCTTTTTTTTTTTTTTTTTACTTTTCTAATCGAAATACTTTTTCACCCCTTTTTTTTTTCGTTTTCGTCTTCCACTATATACAGCAGTATTTATGTATACATGTATATATGGTTTGCTGCGAGAGCAGGGGGAAATGGGAATGTTATGGGTTGGTGTTGTGGTGGAGATGAAGAAAGAAAAATTTCTTTTCTTAATCTAGCTGTGAATTCGTATCGCAATTGGGTTTGTTTGTTCGAATGGGGCGTTGTGGGTAGTGTAGGGAGCGGGGAGAATTAATCGCACTGCCAGTGCCACTTTGTATGTGTTTTGGCGAGTTTTCAATTAATTCATTGATTTTATATTGGGATTGGGCGGTTGCGCCAGGAGAGGAAGAGAGAAGTGTGGGTGTGTGAGGTGTGATGTAGAAGGATGGTTTTAATTTATTTTCAAATTCCCTCATGATTACTTTTTTTTTTTTCTATTTTCGCGTATCTTTTTTTTTTACTCAATATTTCACTTTCATTCGAATTTGTCGCAATTTGAGGGAATAATTTTACAAGACTTGTTTCTTTACTTTTTTTATTTATTTTTTTACTTATTTATTCGCTTTTGTAGAACGAAAACTTTTTATTTATTTTTTCAAATTAAAATTTGCCGCTATTGGGAGGAAGAGTAAATAGTTATTGGTGAACGATATATTCGAGTCAAATCTTTGAAAGATCTTTATAAAAATAAATGTTTGAAATTAATTTTTTTTCGAGAATGGAGTTTATATTAAAATTATTTACTTAATTTATAATGGAGTCTTCGCATTTACTATTTTTCAATTGCTTTAATTTTGAGATTTTTATCTTTATGAAAGGAAGAATTTTATTACGACAAAGTATATCGTTATGTTACATTAGCTGTTGTTACACTTACTAATAAGGAAATATGTTTATAATTACCGGTATGTAAAAAAATGTGATCTATTGCTAACGCGAGCAATGCATAACACCGTTTTTGCGAAGTTCATTAAACGAAAAGCAATAAACACCACACGTTGACTAATATAAGCCAAGTTTATCAAATTTAAACTTGGTTATGGTACTCTTCGTAGTAATAATAGTTAAGCTATCAATAAACATGGAACGTTAGTTTTAATTGTTTTGGTTTGTGTATGCTTCTCATTCAATTGGTCCTAATAGCCATTTTTTACTATTTAATTGCTTGTAAATATAGTGAAACATAAAAATTAGTATTGTGTAACCACTGACTACAGGAGTAAGTGTACACATTTTAACAATAATTAGTGTTTTTACTGTAACTTTATTATAAAGAACAGTAGATGTAATAAACCTTCCTAGTAATAACGATAAGTAATATTGAGTAAAAATTTCAATACTGATTTGGAGCGCATATGCATAATTCAGGAGTATAGTGTTTTTGGTATACTGTACAGTACAGTTCTAAAATTTTATTAAATTTAAAAATGCTCAGAAATTTATTGTATACAGTTTTAGAGAGTTTTCGTTAAAGCATTTTTTCACATTCTTATTCCTCATCTGCTTCTTATGCCGTTAGAATATTTATATTTACCTTGAACAGTTGAAAAGCGTATTTTATTCCTACATCAGACTGTAATGATACCAATTTTTTTTAATAAGTTGTTTTATCGTATTATTTTAACAACGTCATAAGCATATTATAAGAAAACCAGGCAAAAAAGCTTAACCGCAAACTTTCTACTATAGTGATTTTTTTTTACGAAATTTGAATTAATTTGCAGTACGGTAATATATTTTTAAAAAGTCGTTGTATCGAGCAGATATTTCACCGTTTTCACTACCGGTATGTGTATGTTGTTAAAAATTACGGCCGTTGTTTTAAATTCTGAAGACAGCGGATTTTTGATTGTGCTGAAACCGACTGGGAATTTCATACAATATTGCAAAACCTAAGTTTGTTCTTCGGAGGCTTTCCCCCGCTATTATTATTATTTTGTCATTAAAATTTATTTCCTTTTTTTTTTTTTAAAAAAAAAAAAAAAAGTTAATGATTAAAAAAATAATACGTTTGACATTTCCTTAAACGAAAACTAAAAACATCATTAAAGTCTACTTTTTTTAATCGTTCTTCTCCATCACTCCAACCCAAGCACTTTAATTAAACGTAAAAAAAAAAAAAATCGAAAATGGAGTCACCCTGTAATACGATCCCTCTCGAATAACAACAACCATGTTTGAAAGGAAACAAAGCAAATCTTGAAAAATTTTAAAATGAAATCCACGAATCGAATGAGTTGAAAGAAGGGAGAGATTGGCGGTGGGGGGTGAGATTGGGTGACATTTTCTTAATCACGCACTCTTACGACCGAACGTTATTTGTTTGATGTCATCTCGAATAACTTCCAAATAATTGGCAGCACTGCTTTATTATTGGATAGGGGCCCTTTTCCATCTTCAATTCTCTTATTTTGTTCGCCGTTTTCTCTTTATTTTTTTTTTTTTTTTCTTGTCTTATTTTTTTATTATTATTATTACTACTAAAATCGCGTTTTTGCGTTTAAACGCACGCGCTTTATTTATTTATTTGAAATTTGAACTGTGCGCGCTGTGTCTTTTAGTTTAAGACTTCGATCAATGGTCATCATCATCATTTCCCTTCCGCCACCACCCAACATCTCTCTCTCTCCATCTTAAAACTCTCTTTTCCTTTACATTCAGGCGTTTGCTTCGGTCAGTGGCCACCTGGCGGTCGTACTCCGCATCACATCTTTTACGTTTGTTGTTGCAGCGCCATCTATACTCATCTTCAGATTCTCTCTTTTTTTTTCTCTCTCTCTCTTTCTTTCTTCATCTCTCTTTCGCCCCCTTCCTCCCCCATTCCCTTCCTATTTCTTAAACGCCTCTCTCTTTCCATCCATCTATCGTCTGCTACTCAAATGTTACGCCGTTTCAACGTGCGGCGGCGTCGTCGTTGTTGTTGTTGTTGCTCATTTGGTAAAGCGACTTAAACCCCTGAAATTGCACCCACGGTGGTCCTCGGTCCGAACTTGGACCCCACCCTCTACCCACTTTCTACAAGGAATATATAGACCTCTCTTTTTATGATGGCCAGTTCCAATTCCGGTCATCATCTGTCCCCGTTCCATCACCTCCATCATCATGTCCATCCTCGTGTCCATCATCCGACCGGACTTTCACCTCCCCCCGCTGTTCCTAACACCGTCAGCAACTTACCTACTAGCGCACCGATGGCCAACTTCTTGTCGTTATGGACACGGAGGACCGCGCCTGTTTTTCAAGGTAAAACCCAAAAAAAAAAAATTATAATATCTTTTTTTTTTTGTTGTTGTTGGTGGCAAATTCTATGCTTTTTCTCACTTTGGAGCTTAGTTAAGAGATGTTATTAGATGTTTTTAATTTGAGCGACGCAGCTGATTTTGATGATGATCCTCCGCCCCTCACCCACCCTTTGACTCGAACCTCCCACTTCCTTTACCATCGCCTTGACTTTGGCGCCTGATTAATGGCTTTTTCGTCTCTTCCGCCGCCGTTTTTGTCCCTTCCCATCCTCATATCTCTCTCTCCTTCTTTCATTCACTCTCTCTCTCTCCCTTTCGCACTTTGTCTACCACTCACTCTTCCTCATACACTTGATTGTTAATCAAAGTTAATTAATTAACCCCGACCAATAGCGAGGCGCCGATGCTAGGTTAACGCCGGATGCCGCTTGTCTTACGCACTCGCTCGGCTAACATCAACGCGAACACAAGCTGAAGATTTCATTAACTCGTTATTTTGTTAAGAAAGAAAATGATATGATATATTATTATTTTTTTTTAAACTAATTATTTAAATTGTATTTTTTAAAAAAAATTATTATTTGATAAAATTTCGGGGTTTTTTTTTTTAAAAAAAAATTATTTTATTTATGTTCGTATTTAATTTTTTTTTTTTTTTTTTGATCCACGTGACTTAACGTATTATATCACGCCTTAAAAATTGAAGGGCCGTCTGCTATTTCAGTTAAAAGGGCCCTTCTTTACGCTCATCTGGGTTGCATTCACGGTTTGTGTTTTAATTTTGTAGAAAAAAAAAATGAAAAAAACCAGGGTAATCCCGAGGTAGGTCAGCAGCAGACTCGGGCTCATGTCTAGCGGGACCTTTATTTGTGAAAGTGTCCTGCACAGGAGGTGAGGTTTATTTGGGTGGGTGGGCGATTTTGTGAAGAGTCTTTCAGAGGGGAAACTAAACTAACGGTAAAAGTGAGATTAGAGCTTTTTTTTTTTCTTTTTTTCTCTGACCATTGGGCTTCAATCGTGTTCTATTGTGAATATTCGGGGTGGTTCGTGTGGAGTTTTTGGGGATGGGGGGTTAGGGTGGGGGGTGGGTCAAGGGTCCGGTATGTGTGTGTGTGTGCGTTAGGCAGATTGAAAAGGGACCAAAACAAAGATATTGAAAGGACCAGAGTTCTATTTTCATTCTATAAATATTGACCAATAGGATAGATTGGTTCCTAGCTTTTTTTGGGAGAAGGAAGGAAGGGGGGCGTAGGGAAAGGGGGGGTTTGCACCCTCAGGTCCACCTCTCTTAAGGGTACGAGTACGAACTGACCATCAGAGCTCGAACGATCCTTCATTTTTCGTCTGGGGCTTTTGCAGTAACGTCCATTGATTTTTTTTTTCTTTTTATCAAAATTATGTTTTTAAATTTTTTTACTTTATTTAAGATATTTAATGAGTGGAAAAATAATTTATGGACGTTTTCATTATAAATGGGAAATTTTCTAGTGAATGATTTAACGACCGGTCTTCTAATGAGGGAAAGATGAGTTAAATGAGCGATAAAATTTGACAGAATTTGATAAAATTGAACTTTAAAAGTGATTTTTCTTTTTGAAAATAAGTTTGCGGATTTTTTAATAAGTGAATTTTTTTTATATAAGGTATGTGGAATATTTAATGAGTGAAATTTTAATATAAGTTTGTGGAATTTAAAGTGTCCCGTGCGTGGAATTTTTTTTTTTGTGTGCGCTTTTAATCTTTTTTCTATTGGGATTTTTGTGATGTTGGTCAGCGAATGGTCAGTGTAAGATCGAGCGGGAGAAAAAAAATCTCATGTAACGTCATGAACTGATTACATGGCAAATTAATGGGCACTAATCAACGGTCGTTTTAAGTGTCGTCGTCGGTTTCGTCGTCTGCTTTCTACGTCTTCTTCATTTTAGTCTTTGTTTGACCGCTGGTCAACATGATCTCTTCCTACATCTCACTACCAGTCCTTACCATCTCGCAGTCTATCACCGCATCATCCGTTCCGAGGCCTCAAAGGGCCTCTTTCGTATTACAATTGCGCTTCAAACTCGTCATGCTGATTCTTCGCACTTCCGTTCGGTGCTTCAATTACCATTCACCTCGGAGAAGGGCCAGTTCACTGGACTTTACGTGCGTGTCTGCTCATCTATTCACCTACCTTCATATCCGGTGACGTCACAGTCGCTCACTCGAAAATAAGGTTTGTTTCAATTTTCGATTTTGCGAGATTTTTTTTATTTATAGCAGTAATTTATTAACGTTTTAAAATTAAATTAGAACATTATTATATTTAATTAAATTATTACGATGTACAGTACATGTACTGCTTAAATAAATTAATTAAAATACTGGTACCGCGTATTACGTCTTGAACGAGAATAATGCTTAGGTTGATTTTTTTTTTTCAAAAAAATATTTATACAATGTGAATTTATTCCATGCTTGTTAAATTTAAATTTATACGTAACTCGTTGACCTTTATCCGTTATTAAACACCCAGTGCATTGTATTTTTACCTCTCTTTATTAGGACTATATTCATCTCCCCAAATCTCGATTACCCCCTTACCCAACACTCACTTTATATCCCCCCCTCGTAAAATACAACAGGAAAACACTCAATATTTGCTATTTATATCCTGTTTCGATATTGTTATGATGAAAGAGGGTTGTAAATAAATTTTGCATATGTAAAGCAGGAGTTGATGTGAGAAAAGAGGGGGTTATGATGCCATTAATACACCCTTACCACACGTGATACGTTTAAAAAGAGGGGGTATTTTTTTTTATTATTTAAAAGGGGTTCAACCCTCTCACTAAAAACTCAAGTGGGTGGAAAATATTCCTTCACTCCGCACGGTTTTTTACTGTGTGGAATATATACGAAGGGTAAATGGAATGAATAGGGGAAGAAAAGAGGGGGTAATTTTTTTTAAAAAAGAAAAAAAATTGAAAAGTTGACTTTCGATTACACTTTGATGATGATGATGATATGTGTGGTGGGTCTTTTTTTAAAGTGTCACTTTTCCTGTTTTTTTATACACATACAATTCGTAGGACTCCTTTTTGTGACGCTTAATTTACATGCGTGACCTTTTTTTTTAAAGGTTGAAGGGTGTCACTCCTTTTTCTCTATATCCCTCCCTAAAAAGCCCTTACGCCACAACCCTTATCGTCTTCCTTAATTTCACTCCTGAGGGCATGTTATCGAGGTCTCAAACACGCGCATGCTTTTTTTATTCTATTTTATTTTTCTTTATTGTGTTTTATTTTTTTTTTTTGCTTTTGCTTTTGAACGAGAAAGAAAAATGGAGGGAGTGAAAAAAAAAATGGCGGTTGATTTTTTTTAAGGTTAGTGCGAAGGATTGTGGGATTGAATTGAATGGAAAACGAGATTCTGGTTTTTATGTATGGACACGCAAAGCACCTTTTCTTGCGTTTAATATGTTTGCTTAATTGCGAATTATACACATCAATAATATTGTAGAAAAATTAATACATGCTGCTTTTGAATTCAATATTTTATTGATGTTATTATTCAATATAAAACACAACTAAGGCTAACTATAGTGGACGACTGATTTGTTTCAAATTTTGTTTACTTGTGTTTCGTGATCATTTTTAACCGTAATATTTATGTCAAGTTTAAAAAAAACGTAGAGAACTTTCATTCAGTGTGCAGTAGACAGCATTGTCACATAATATTAAATGTTGTGAGACGTTGTCGAATGTACAGCCCACTGTGCCGTTTCAGTAAATTAACTACTGTAATTAACAGTTTCTATTAAC